>VSMD01127828.1:0-210618 GCA_008750895.1 Mirza zaza
ACTATTAAGAGAAAAGAGACCAGTACCGGGTGGTAGCTGCAAAGAAGGTTGTAGGAGATACCGGTGAAGGGCATGACAATGGAGTTCCAATACCCAAGTTCAAGCATCTGAAGGAATAGACTCTCTGCTAAATCTCAAGGGATAAAATGAGGACTAAAATAGGTGAAACATGCACCAAGACCCCAAAGGGTAAGCTTCAGCATATAGCATAGTGCCCATGCAGCAAACTCAGCTAGTATTTATTTAGTGAGTGAATGAGTGAATACATAAAGATAGAAAATGTTTTGGTGGGAAAGAAAGCTAGATTTTGAGTCAAATAGATCTAGCCTCAATCTGCCATTTCTCGGTTGACTGTACTTGGGTGAGTTACCCAGTATCTTTAAGTTGTCTTCTTCACAATGAGGATAATGACATTCACTTCCCAAGACTGCCAGGAGGATGAAGATGAGACAAGATCAGGTGTGTGAAAGCACTTTTTGAGCCATGATTTGGCTTGACAAGTACCCACCGAGAGCGGCTAAGGAGGAGGCTGATGATCAAGTCAAGAGCAAAAGTGACAAGAGGGAAATAGATGCCATCACCGGCTCTGCACGTGGGTCAGTGGCGGGGACTGGGTCCACCAGTGGTTTCCCTGGTAACTGATGTGTGTGGTGATGACTGTATACCATTCAGAAAATGTGATAATAGGATATTTTTTTAAGCAAAAAGTGATAAATGTTAAATAAATAAATGTGCTTGATTTATTTATTTATTTTTATTTCTGCTTGAGACCTAAGCAGGATAAAAATCAGTGTTTTAGAAAATGTTCTTAGATGATATGGCACCTTCTCCAGCTGGGGAGTAATACCTTAATTCTTTAACTAGTTGGTTTGTGTTCATTGTGATTCTATGAGGCCAAACACTGCACTATTTGAATAGTTTCTGTTTCTTGACTATGAAGGACAGGATATAATATGAATTCTCAATTAACATCAGTTACAAAACCATGTGGGTTTTTTTCCCCATCACCTACACAGTTGACATAAAAAGCCAGGTCAAGGTTAACACAGAAGCCAGAACTCTTGATGACTCTTCCTCCGGGATTCAACTCTTAACTTCCTGCCTGAACCCTATGCCCTAGCTACTTTGGCAGCTTCCGGATTGTCCTTGTTAGCTCAGGGAAGCTTTCCCTGGCTCTGTCATGCTGACTTCGTTCCCCCTTTTCTGTTGTGTTTACAGAGTCTTCTATCCACTTCTACCATGGCACAAATAAAGTAACAGTAGCTCCCTTTCATTAAAGGCAGAAGGTACTACATCAAAGGTTCGGCATGTATTGACTCACGAAATCCTTTGAGCAACCTTGAGAGTAGATAGTATTATCTTAATTTTACATGTAAAGAATCCAAAGCTTGGCCGGGCGCGGTGGCTCACGCCTGTAATCCTAGCTCTCTGGGAGGCCGAGGTGGGCGGATCGTTTGAGCTCAGGAGTTAGAGACCAGCCTGAGCAAGAGTGAGACCCCATCTCTACTATAAATAGAAAGAAATTAATTGGCCAACTAAGATATATATAGAAAAAATTCACCGGGCATGGTGGCACATGTCTGTAGTCCCAGCTACTTGGGAGGCTGAGGCAGGAGGATCGCTTGAGCCCAGGAGTTTGAGGTTGCTGTAAGCTAGGCTGACGCCACGGCACTCACTGTAGCCTGGGCAATAAAGTGAGACTCTGTCTCAAAAAAAAAAAAAAAAAAAAAAAAAAAGAATCCAAAGCTTAGGAAGCTTGTTAATAATCACTCATCCAATGAAGGGTAGAGCCTGAGTGCGAACTGCTGTTTGGCAGGCTGCGGTTGTTTTTCAAGGCAGATACGGCATCTTTATTTTTTTTTTTTAACTTTTTTTTTTATTTCAGCATATTATGTGGGTCCAAATTTTAAGGTTTCAAATAATACCCTATCCCCTTCTTCCCCCCACAAGTCTGAGTTTCCAGACGGCATCTTTAACTTACTTCTGCAGCCTCACTGTTCTCAGTAGGGCCTCTCCTACATCAGCTACTCAGGAGATTCCTTTAGCATTGTTGACAAAAATTCTCCGAAAAGGATTTGGAAGGAGGAGGCATTATTCCAGTGAACAGTTTGCAAACCAGGGAGAAACAGCCATCAGTGAGAAAGGATAGTGTATTCCCGAGGATAAAGGGAAGGCTTGGGTGTTACAGCGAAAGCTCCCGCCTAAGGTTCCCAATTAAGTCTGTTAATGCAAATGACAAACTTAGACTTACTTAGTTCTGATTGGTTAATGCAGCTGAGTTTTGATTGGTTGACACAGCTGAGCCCTCATTGGTTGGTTCAAGTAAGCTCTGAAAATCCCAGAGTTAAAAAGGTGTGGGATTTCAGGGGAATGCAGAGTACAAGTGTGACCACTAGTCAGCACATGGTCACTTGGCTCTATTTTAAATTTAGGCCCAGTTAGCCACTTGGGCTCCATCTTGAAGGACTGGCTCTTTCAGCTTCACATTTAGCTGTTCACAGTGTCATGCAAGGTGCTTCCCAAATAAATGGCTTTGGGGCGGAGAGGGACACAGACAGACCTGCACACAGACACACTCAGACAGATGAGCAGAGACACACACACACAGAGACACCCAGACACCCTCACTCTTTCTCTCTCTCAACCCATTAAAGGAGCTCTCCTTTTGCAGCCTGACAAAATAGCACAGAAAGCGCCTGGCGTCTGGTCAGCAGGCCTCAGATGTCTCAGGGATACGGTTTCTCACCCTCGCAGCGTCTACACAAGGCTCAAGACTGAGACGCTAATGAAGCTGCCCCTCAGATCCTGGGCTCGCCCAGACTGGCTCTTCGAGGCAGCTGGTGACTTGGAGTTTTTCCCTTGAGAGCTGGCGAATGCAGCTTCCAGCGAGAGAGAAATGGGTTTGCTTGTGTTCGAGGATGCCCCGTGGCCACCTGCCTCAGGGGTGAGAAAAAGCACACTCGGCACCTTGAAATAAAACAGAGGGAGGAGGGAAGGGAAGAAAAGACCATGTTCAAATCTCAGCCCAGGCGGGGGTTGGACTCCAACGCAGGTTTAAACTGTTTTTCTCACTATGCTCTTTGCTATTTTCTTTGCTAACCAATTGATTCCACATAACAGTGTATCCTGTTTTGCCTCAGTCTGTGCGACCATTTTTTTTTTCCTGCCGTCATGGAACCAAGCAAATGAAAAGCTAAATTACTAAGTTGGTTAGAATATTAGTTTCCTAGGGTTGCTGTAACAAATTACCACGAACTGGGTAGTTCAAAACAATAGAAATGTATACTTTCAGAATTCTGGCAGCCAGATGTCCCAGATTCAGGAGTGGGCAAAGCTGTGCTCACTCCAGAGGCTCAGAGGGAGAGTTCTTCCCTTCCTTCTCCCGGTACCTGCTGGCCCCAGGCATTTCTTGGCTTGTGGCTGTGTCTTTCCAATCTCTGCCTTTGAGGTCACAGTGCCTTCTCCTCTTCTCTGTGTTTCCTTGTCCTTTATCTTCTTCTAAGGCTGAGGGTAGTAACTGCACTCAGGGCCCTCCCAGAAAGCCCAGGAGAGGCTGCTCCTCTCCAGAACCTTAATTAGATTTGCAAAGACCTTTTTCCATATAAGGTAACGTTCACAGGTTAGAGAGTTTTTGGGTCAGATACATCTTTTTGGAAGCCATCTTAGTTCCCACCATAGTGGAGGTGGCTTCATGAGAATCACCTGGGGAGCTCATTCAAAGCCGCACCCCTGGGCTCAGGCTTAGAGTAAGGGAGGGGTCCAGGAATCTGAAGTTAGCCCAAGTTCCCCGAACTTGAGCTCAGCCAGGTTTGGAAAACCCTGCCTCTTGCTTTTTTCTAGCGCATAACTAATTTAAGACATCTCCAGAATAATCTTTCTAAAACACACATCAGAGCATGTCCCTCCTGAGGTCAAAGCCTACCACTCTGCGTCCCACTTGCCTCCCTTCCTGACAGTCCCATGCACAGGATGCTCCAGCCACGCAGAGCTCTGTGTGACGCTCTGTGGGTTCAAAGCCTCCTGTCATCTCAAGATTTTCACATAGCCCCTTCCCCCATTCGGAATCTCTCCCCACACCCCCTTTAGCTTCATTAACTCTTCCGTGTTTTCTAGTGACTTCCCCTCCCTGAACCCGGGCTAGGTTTGGTGGCTCTCCCGCTTGCCCCCACAGCCACGATGTCCATATTCCCAGCGCAGAACTCAGGGCCCAGGACTGTGACTGTGTGGCTACTTCTCCACCTCTCCCGTTAGACTGTGAGCTCATTGAGAGGCAGAGCTGTGTCCCGCTCATCTCTCTTTCTCTAGCACTTAGCAGAGTGTGTCTGACATATAACAGTGCCTCCGTACATGGTTACCATGAAGGAAAGAATGAATAATTACAACTTATATAAAGTTTCTCTGTCTCTCGAGGTCCTTACCAAATTTTTCTTAGTATGTAATTCCAATTAGAATTTTGTTTAAAGAGAAAAGAGCACTGAGTTTCAAATTGCACTGCGTTAAGAACAAAACAAAAGCCATATATATATATATATATATATATATGTATATATATATTTATTTTATTGATGGTCTTGTATCTCTTTCACTTGTGTGGAAATTTTTTTTTTAGTTTTTAAAACGTGCTTGCAAATTTCATCTCACGTACCACTCGAATGAGGCAGGACAGATATCAGTATCTTCATTTTTATAGATGAGAACACAGACCCAGTTAGATCAATTGACACACCCAAGGTCACCCAAGTATTCAGTGGTGAAAATAGTAGTATCTGACCCAAAGCCAGCAGAATTTGCATTGCCTAAGTTTGGAACTTAAGTTGACTGTTAAAAAGTTTACTAGGAAAGCATTGCTGGAATCTAGCTGATCTGTGAGTATAGAATATGCAATAGCAGAGTCCCCACACCCCACCTAGGAACTGAGGGTGGGACTGAGGGGCTGACATCTACCTGACCCATCAGCACTCCTGCCTGTGCAGACACAAGGGACAGTGGCAGGGCAGAGCACCAATGGCCAAGGGCAGTGTCCACTGTGCTGGGAACGAATTCTAGTAGAGCATGGGTAAGCATGTAGCCCAAGACATAGGTCTTTAAATCCCTGAACCCAGAGATGAATGTCTGGAGTTAGAGAAGACAAAGAGAAGGGTACGAGGGCTGGTCTGGCCTGCCCTGAGTTCGGGTCACCCCTCCAGCCAGATGTGGGCAGAGCAGGAAGAGCCACACCCACGTGGATGACCTTTACACCCACAGTGGCCCACCCACAAATAGACATGACTCAACGCGTATACAATTGCAGTAGCACCACTGCTTCCTGAGGCAAGAACAGGAAGGGGGGGCATAAGGGAGAAATCTGGGGAGTTGGCCTGACATAGATTGGATCCCAGGGACCACTTTAGCAGTTCCTTTGGTTTCAAAGAAGACAGTCCCATCAGGGGTCATATACCACGCTCTCCTCCAAGACTTTGCACTCATAAGCGACAGAGCAGGACAAGAGATGGGGCAGCTCTGTGTCTAGAGCTGTGGTCTCCAGGGTGGGGGTGCCTTCCCAGGCAATGCTCAGGTGGACCCGTTGTGAGGGGAAGACAATACCGGAACTTATATTTATTTTGTAAACTCTTTTTTTTTTAATTTTTTTTTTATATTTTGCATGTCAGTTCAACAATGAACATAATATTTGGAGTGCATTAGTTTGAGTATGTAATTTATGAATAAATAAATATACACACGAGAGGTAAAATAAAAATTCTTTGTAGATTTCTGGCCTAGAGCTACTAATGTGATCAACCAAGGAGTCTCTAGAATGTTCTAATCCAGCGATTTCCAAACACCAGCCCACAAGTCTCTTCTGAGCTGGCTTTATGAGAATAACTCTTGAAAATACAAAATTTCAGACACTGCCTCCAGAGATGTGGATTCTGTAGGTTCAAGAGAGGGAGAGCCCAGTAATCTCCGTTTTCCCATCGTCCTCCCACGTGGTTCCAGCGCCCAGCCAGGGCCGGGACTTTCTGGGTCTTGGTTCTCCTGATATAACAGAGAAACTGCACGAAAGAGTGTAAAGCCCTTTCTATGGTTTGTATCTTACGATCCTATGCATTTAACTGCTGTGAAGGCAAGGGCATTCCACTGATAATCAGGAGAGCTTTGTTCACTTCTACTTTTTCATTAGTTCTTTCTCTGGTACTGCACCTGGGCTTCTCGGTCTCCTTATCTATTAGATAGGAATAAGGAAATAATAGTTGGCATTCCCTCAGTGCTTCTTAAACACCAAGCATGCTCACCAGTGACTACCTAGTAACTCATTTAATACTCAGAGCAACTTTAAGAGGCCGCTTAGTTTACTCTGCCTATTTTATAGATGGGGACACTGAGGTGGAGTAGATGAAGCAGTTAGCCTGAGCTCACATGCTAGTGAGCAGCAGAGGTTCTAGTTCCCCATAAGTAAGACCTGGGAACATGCCTTCTGGCACTAAGGATTTATTCTGTGCCTGATGCCTGCAGGTAAAGTTTTGAAAAAACCATGCTAATTGGAAGGGGAAACAGTGACAATACCCATCACAGCTGGGTTGTTGTCTGTTCCCACACTGCCAGGTTCTGTGCGTGGGGTGAAGGACTAGATGGCTTGAACCAAGCTCAGCTGAATGAGTCTTGGGACTGGTTTTTGGGAGATATAATGAGCCTAACCGAGTCAGCCAGGTAGCCAGAGGCCCAGAGACTCCTCCTGGGAGCACAGCAGGTGGTTTAGAAATTATTTGGCTCAGAAGGCCTCTCTCCACTTAGCAAACGCTTTTCTTCTTACAGAGTTGTGAGGGAATTACAAAGGCCGTGCTGTGACTTCCTGGAGAGAGGAGCTCTGAACTCTTCCATGAATTTGCTGGGTGAGCTTGGACTGCCCATTTGTCTTCCTAGACTCATGCACTCTTAGGAGTTTGCTGCATTTCCTAAATAAATGAAGAAAGAAAGAAACAAACAGCAGCTAGCAACCATAATGTCACCTGTAGACAGTCCTGGGACATAGATGTCATTGCAATACCATTCATGACAAAAGGAAGCTGCTGGGGGTTAAATAGCTTTGTTCCTGCCACCAAGCGGGTGTGCCCAGGTCTCCAGGCTTCCCAGGGGCTCTGTCCTCGGTGCCAGCTGCTGCCTCCCCAGGTCCCCTAAATCAGTTCGGCAGTAGCCATGTGGTGAGCCCAGGCCTCTCGCGCACGGAGAGGTCTGGGTGGGGTGTCGCGTCACTTGGCACAAAGAGCTCTTTCACCAGCTGCCCTCACTGAGGACCACCCAGGACAAAGTCGGTTTCAGCCACGGCTGGACAGATTTAGGTCAGATCTGTACTCGAATTTCCTGGCAGGGCAGGGAGACAATGGGAAGCGTTCCGAGCAAAGCTGTAATTGTCATCTCCAGGGGATGTGAGAAGCAGAGCGACTTTCCTCCACGTCTAAGCAGCAGAGGCTTTGGCTTCAAGTCCCCTCCAGGTCCCTTCACGCCAGGCAGGTCTAGGGACCCCGGGACATGCCACGCATGCCCTGTGGAGACAGAGGTTGCTCAGAGGACAGGAAAGAGGCCGTCGGTCTGCGAATACTCATCCGACTCCTCTGGTAGACCCAGCCTTTCTGGGTGCCAGGGCCAGAACAGCAAACGTGACAGAGTCCTTACCCGCAGGGAGACTGGCTTCTAGTGAAGGGAGAAAAACCCCAAAATGAATAGGGTGGTATCATGTTCTCATGAGAATAGGAAGACACAATATGATAACTTGATAGGAAGAAACATGTGTATGTTTTTTTTTTGCAGGGGGGTGTTCAGGCAGGCCTCTCCGGGGGAGGTGGCTTTTCAGCTATGCCCTGAAGGATGGGAAGGCAGCACCCAGGCGGACACACAGGGAAAGAGCCGCAGAAGGGACAGCCATCGCACAGGCTGACATCAAATGTCCCCAGCACTGTGATTCCTCCAGCCGGCCAGCTGCACTGTTCTGAGGTTGAATTTCTTCATGTGTACCATGGGGACAGTGTCAGTGCCTACTTCACGGGCATGTTGTGAGGAATAAATGCGACATGTCTGCCATCTAACTGACCCTCCCCCCAAATCCTCTCCGTCATAGCATTTGGGCACGCAGGTGTTCAAGAAAAGAAATTGGGTAGAACCTCTGGACAAGCTGGGGTTGGTCGGGACGGAATGAACACTGCGTGCTGGGCCAATCCGACCTTGAGTTTGGAGCAGCCCTGACTCCCAGGGTGATTGTCACCCAGGCAGTTCTCCTCCTTCCTAAGGGATAGGGACACTGCCCAGCACAGGGGCCCTGAATTTATGTGGGTTTTGTATGTTTTTAATAAGATACAATTTACTTCTGTAAAAATAAAAGCTAAAGAATTATTGCTTAACACTTTAAAAAATTAAAACTAAAAAAATTAATTTAAAGATAATCTACATCCTGGGGCTGGATGTGCTGTGTCAGGCCCCCGGGGTGAGTTGGTGGGATTGATCCTATCATGTGTCTGTCTCGAGAAAGCACGACCCCACGGAAAGCTTCCTGAACTTTCCTAATCTCCAGTATGGCTCTTCGGACTATTTGTGCCTTATTCATATTCTGAACCAAATGATTTCTTTTTTAGAACTGGAATGATTTCTAATCACACTGCATCCCAGTGTGTGGAAATTTATGTTGTAACATGGTTCAATTTTGCTGAATTTTGGGATCAGAAAGGCCATGTGTAATTATTCATGTGTTTGCCACCAACAACACTTGATGGCATTTGCCTTCTCACTTGCCGAGATGGCAAACCGCTAGGTACTATCCAATGACCGTGTCAAACCGTACCTCCTTAGGGAAGCTGTCTCCGTCCATCTGGCAGTGGTAGGTTCTTTTTCTTTTCAATGCACGCACCCATACACAGAGGTAGTTGTGTTTTACCTTCTAAACTATGCCCTCTTGGAATGCAGGAAACTTCCATCAACTCCTAGCAGAGTGTCTGACACATAGTGTGGTTTTTAGAAATATTTGGCTTTTTAACATAAATAAATCCAGCACTTACTGTGGGCCACTATGTGTTAATTCTATGTTAGATGCTAAATAATGAAATAAAAGTAAGACACAGGATCTGCCCATAAGGAGTTCACAAGACAGGTGAGGAGGCGGCACAAACAACTAAATTTAGAAAAAGCAATTGGCACATGAAATATATGATCAATAGCTTGATCCAAAGTCCAAAGTGCTGGTTTCTTCTAATATACTGACCTACTCTTGTCATTGTCTAACGTGTTTATCCGAATCATAAACCCACCAGGAGAATGAACCAAACTGCTGGAAATGGCTTCTTCCCTACGGGGCGCTGCTAACACTCTATGTTCTCCAGTGTTTCCTACACTCAGTAAAGACTGTGGCTATTTAAAGAATATTGATTAGCAAGAGGAAATTAAAAAAAAAAAAAGAAAAAGAAATTTTAACCATAAGCTACGGTGTTTGCCAGTCATAAATAATAAGGATGCACTTCTTTCTCTTCTTGCACGTGAGATCTACTAGCAGAAATGATCGGTATTGTCTCGTGTTTCATTTTAAAGAAGACTTCTCACATTCCTGGGCAATTAAAGGCTACTGTTCATGCTGATTATAGCTTTATTCCTGGGGTTTCCATTTTTTTTAACCTCCCAAAACAATGCATATCTCAGCTTTGGATAGCAATGATACAGTTTCATTTGATCACAGTATTGAATGTCTTCATAAAAGTCTGCATGCTGTCATAGCCAAGGGGATTATATACCAGGGACGACTGTGAAATCAATTGAGGAGTAATCTCCTTGGAAAAATAGTGCTTCTTTAGGAGGCAATATAATTGACTGTTTTATAATAAGAAGGAGCAGAGCTCAGGCAGCATTTGGACAGAGGACTTTCAATCACAACGTGACAGGACTCTGAAATTGGTGTTGGCGTATTGTCCTGTTCATACTGCATGACTGTTCGACTCATCAAGGGACGGAGCTGCCCCCTACCATGTGCCAGGTAGTGTATTTTAACTACATCACCACTTGTGACATTGACAGCAGTCCTGTGCGGTAGCCTTGGAATTATTCCTACTTAGTTGAAAAATGAATGGAGTCAAAGAGGTAAACAACTCGCCCATGATCACATGAATGGCAAGGGTCAGAACTGACGTTACAATGTGGCGTGTTCATTCCTAGCCCATTTTTTTTTTACCATGATGCAACCTTACAATTTGTATCCTAGAGTATTTTCAATGAAGTATAAGATGCAATTCAAATACATATAATGATGATAATAATTTAATAGTTACTATGATTGCATAGATATTTGGTCATTACAAAGATAACTCGATCTTTTTCTGAGAATGAGAATCCTTTCCAACATGCCTAACTATAATTGCCTCTTTACGGGAAGGTTTTCTGCACATTTATATGTATCCTACGGTCTGCCTGACACAACCTTCTCCCTCCGTCCCTTGCCTTCTGGTAAATTCCTCTTTATTCTCTCTAAAAACTCCCAGGTACAGGTAATCACTCTAACCTCTGTGCTCTCAAAGAACCTGCACACAATGCATCACATCCATTATCACTTTCTGTCTTGTGAATATCCCTCACAACACATTGCTTTGTGCTGCAAATACAACTTCACAACTGCTTTGAGTCCATCTTTGCTTCCATATTTCCTAGCACAGGGCCTGCATAGAGTAGGTGCTCAGTACATGCTTAAAGAAGAAAGGGAGGGCAAAGAGCAGAGAGGGAATTGACAGGTATGCCAGTTCCCCTCATACAGATTCAGATACATTAGACAAGAAAACACCACAGGGTTCCTGAAGCAAAAGGGGCCAGATTAATTTAAGGGTTTGACACAACCGATATCAAAATTATAGAGTCTTTAAATGACAAAATGTTTCTAAATTTTATCTTGGATAGTACACAAATAGGAGTAGGTGAGAAGTTGGAGAACAAAAACAAGACATAGATTCATATTATGCAAAATGTACTATACAGATACAAAACTAAAAATATAGTAGCCACACAAAACTGGCAAAAAAAGAAGAAAATATAGCACAGAAATTATAGCAGTCAGACTCATTCTACTGCATATATGAATATAGTATGTGATCAAGAACACATAGGAAATAAAAAAGGGATGAGTTGTACAATGAAACATGCTTGTGCATTTGGGTAAGTTTTTAAAATTACATTTAATTCTTATGTCATATAATAAAGACATTCCTGTTGGACTTAAGAATTAAATTAAATTGATTTCATATCTCGGCTCATTTGAATAACGCTGCAATGAATGTGAAAATGCAAATAACTCTTTCACAACTGATTTCATTTTGCATATATATCCAGAAGTAGAATTGCTGGGTCATATGGTAGATAATTTTTAATTTTTTGAGGAACTTCCATACTGTTTTTCATAATGGTTGCACTAATTTACATATCTACCAATGATGTTCAAGGATTCTCTTTTCTTCACATCCTCATCAAGACTTTTGTGTTTTCGATAATACCCATTCTAACAGGTGTGAAGCACTATCTCATTATCTCATTGTGGGGTTTTTTTTTGGTTTTTTTTTTTGGCGACAGAGTCTGCCAGTAGTGAAGTGGTGTTGTCATAGCTCACTACAATCTCAAACTCTTGGGCTCAAGGGATCCTCCTGCCTCAGCCTCACATGTAGCTGTGACTACAGGCATGCGCCACCATGCTCAGCCAACTTTTCTATGTTTTTTGTAGAGACAGGGTCTCACTCTTGCTTAGGCTGGCCTCAAATTCCTTAGCTCAAGCAGTACTCCTGCCTCAGCCTCTCAAAGTGCTAGGATTATAGGAGCGAGCCACCACACCCGGTCACATTGTGGCTTTAATTTGCATTTCCCTGATGATTAGTGACATTGAGTATTTTTTCACATACCTATCAGCCATTTGTATCTCTTCTTTTGAAAAATGTCCAGGCAAAAGGATTATCCAGAGTTTCTCTCATCTCAGATTTCTTTCTGTTGCTTTGCCCAGGAGCAGGAAATCCTCAATGAAGTGAAAGCAGTCCCTTATCTGCACCTGAACTTGTCTTTCTTTTTGTATAACACGTTTATTTAGGTTGAATAAACAACACAGCATTCAAAAGTCATGCACACCCAGACCGCTATTCATTTTTGTGTCACTATTTGGTGTTGAGTGAATCTCACCTCCAGGGTGCCAGGCAGGGAGCTCTGCCTGTCAGTGCATTCGGTCCTCAGGAAACGCCAGTCTGCAGGGATGGGCGTCATTAGCTCCATTTTAATAACCAGGGAACAGTGTCTCAGGAGGACTCACCTGCATCCTTGTGGAGCCAGGAAATGACAAAAGGGAGAAAGAACCAACAGGCACAGCACAACAGGTGGTGCAGGCAAGAAAGGCTGGCTGGAAGCTTTCTCTGACTCTCTTAGCTCACGTACACTGCTTCCTCAGAGTGTGCTCCTTTATGGGGACAGAATTCACAATTTTTCAGTGCCAAGAGGTGGCAGCCATTGGCTTAGGAATTTCCCACAGTGCAGTGAATCCTTTCAGCAACCCAAAGGTTAGAAGTTATTTCCATCTGATGGATGGAAGTGCTAACACCTGACATGCTGAGAGGCAGGTGACCTCCAATGGCTGTGCCACGCGGAGAAGCTCCTGAGAAGTCCCTGCAGCTGGGGGAATTGTGTTCTGATGAAGCACAAGCCCCTCACAGAGCAGAGACAGTAAAGCACGTGCCATCCGCGCTCCCATTCCGAGCACCCTCAGGCCTGTTCTATTACCATTATTGTTGTCTTTCCACATGGAAATGTCTGTGGAATCTCACAGCCTCTTTGTCTGCCCTATTTCCTTTCTTTATCCTTGCTTCTATCCAAATTCCCCATCCTAAAGCCCCAGAGAAGACTAGAACCATTTCCTAGGAAGGGGTTGGTGTGACTTGGAGTGGGATGAGACAGGGTTTCTGCTACCTACATACATTTTTGCAAAGAAATGGAACAAAAAGTTTCCCCAAGTGGACATTTATTTTTTAAGAAGTTATACATTATGATTAATGTGGATAGGAACCATCACTCCTTCTCTCCAACTACCCCTACCTGACTTACCCCCCAACTACATGCTTCCACATGCATGCCGACATGTGAAGAAAGAAAAGATTCATCAGCAAAACCAAACACAGACACTAGAAGTGACTTCCATCCCCACAGCTCCCCACCCCCTGCTGTTGCTATGGGCAACCACTGCCAATAGGTACCACAGGTTGGGGGCCACATGGTAAGGCTGGCTTCATGTCACACTGCAGCGAGTGAGGGACACTCACAAGATGGGTTCTGGAATTAGCAGAAGAGTCTCATTTGTCAATTCAGATCAAAGGAGGACGGCTTTCTTCGGAGATAAAGTTAATAGCTGAATTCTTGGTAAAGCAGACACTTTGTCCCCACAGCGCCCTAAGAGCGCTGCCCATACTGGGTGAGAAGGTGAGGAGTGAAAGCATCTGGCCCGCAGGAGAGCGAGGACATGCCTGGTGCCTGGTGCTGGGCTGAACTCCTTACACACAGCCAGGGCTGCCATCGTGCCTGAGGGAGAGCCCGGCAAAGCCAGCATTCTTATCCCCATTTTAGGGGATGGGCATGTCGCTTGCTCACCTAGGCCCAAAGCAAATGTGCAGATGAGCCAGGACTTAAAACAATTTTTTTTTTTTTTTGTCTGATTCCAAGTTTATTCTCATGACCCAGCACTATACTGTCTTCAGGGCACAGCTCTGGGGCAGGGCTGCAACTGGAGGGGAGGAGTGGCAGGTATAAACCGGGAAACTCGTCACACTTGTATCTGCAGACATTCTCACCTGGTTTTGCTGCTGGGAAGCTGAGTCAAACTTATCTCTGGACCTACCTCTCCAGCCCTGCAGGGGGGCCAGTTCACATCGATGGTCGTCATGATCCTTGCCAATCAATGCTGCACCCTCCCTTTCTGACCACCCCAGCCCCAGTGCATGGTCCCTCTGAGCCGCCTGTACCTCTGCACCCCGTGTTGCCTGTCCTGTAGAGCGATGTAACTCTCAGGTTGAGCTTCAGCTTCTCGTCTGCATAATCCTGAGGCAGGATGCAGCATCCCACCCTCTTACAATCTATTCATCAGTTTAAACAAAGAAATAGAACTAGGGAGACTAAAATCTCCCAGAGCTAAATCGAGCTTAAAATAAAATGAGGTCATACATGCGAATGAGATGCCAGGAACACAGAACTCAATACATGTTGTGGTTTCTACTTCTCTGGGTCCCTCGTGCTGTGCCAGGCATATAGAACATGTATTAATAGTATATATTCATAATGTCCCGTTTGAGCAGCTAATGAGTCCATGATGTCGGCAGAAACAAAGCCCGTTGGCACTCCTAGCTCCGCTTGTGCGGAGACGGAAGCTCTGGAGTCCCACTCCACAACTTAAACTAGGGCAGGTTTTGTTTCTGTTATTTACGAATGAATTCCATTGTACTCTCAATCAATCGTTGTGATTGGTCTTGCCTAATGGGGAATTAAGTCAGTTCCATACAAAACCTGAATATTCTGCCCATCTCAGAATTAGCCAGAGACTGATTAACGGCCAAGCTTATCCAATGACTGATGGAATGACATTAATAGGACCAAGAGAGGAAGGAGAGGCTCCAAGTCTTTGGTTGGGGGACTTAACTCCAAATCCCAATTTTGTCATCTGTAAAACGAGGATGAGTAAACAGATAAAAATAATATAATGTCAATAACAGAAATAAAATGAGCTCCAGTTTGCTGAGCCACTGCCAGGTCTTGAGATTTTAATATAATCACATTTTCCCTTAATTTTTCTTTTCTTTTCTTCCTTCTCTTCTGTGATGGTTCATTTTATGTGTCAACTTGGCTGGGCCCCCATGCCTAGATTATTTGTTCAAACGTTATTCTGCATGTTTCTGTGAGGTGTTTTTGGATGAGTTTAACATTTAAATCATTTAAATCCTATAGACTTTGAGTAAAACAGATTGCCCTCCATAATGTGGGTGAATTTCATCCAATCAGCTGACGGCCTGACTAGAACAAAGGACTGACATCTCCTGAGTTAGGAGCAATTCTGCCAGCAGACTGCCTTTGAACTTGAACTGTAACTCGTCTCTGTGTCTCCAGCCTGCTGGCCGATCCCAGCAGATTTCAGATTTGCCAAACATCCACAGTTGTGTAAGCCAGTTCCTTAGAATCAATCTCTCTCTCTCTCTCTCCATCCATATATATATATACACACACACACACATATACACACACATACATGCATGCATATATATATATATATATATATATATATATATACATGATGTTGATTCTGTCTCTCTGGAGAACCCCAATATCCTTTTTTCTTTATTTCCCTCCTTTGTCCTTTTCTCCCTCCTTCCTTCCTCATTGATAAGGAAATTGGCCAAAGGAGATGAAGAAATTGCTCAAGGTCAGCTAGTTCATAAGTAGCCAAAGCTGGGACTGAATTTCGGGTGAGTCTCACTCCAAAGCCTCCATGGACTCGACAGTTGCATTTAGTGAACCGTGAGGTGTTGTGCAAGTCAGTGGGTAACTCATCACCCCGCAGATCCGGCTTTGGCTTCTCATCTCTCGTTGCCTGCATTGCACCTGTAAGAGCTGCAATGAGATTGCCCAAGACTGTCTCAGATCTTCTGGGGCCTCAGGGAGCCTGACACCAGGCATTTACTGCCTCTTTGTTTGCAAGTAAAGTGGACATGTTATCAGTGTTAACATATCATTTCATGGAAAAAAGTGAAACTGCATTCTATGCGTGGGTCTAGTCCACATAAGATGAGGTTAAGCTGCCCCCTCCAAGCTCTCCAGCCTCTCCCTCCCCTCCCGCCTCCCCTGCTGGAGCTCACACCTCCACCCACTCTCCAGCAACCTGCCCTGCCTCAGCTCCCCGCAGCTGTGTGCTGCCTGCTGCCTGCAAAGCATTCTCCACAACGCACAATGATGTGGTTAAACTGGAAATTTCACTCACCATCCCTTTCTCTCACCTCAAGCAAAAACCCACCAATTTTACCACCGGTCATAGATGCAAATCCAAGCTCCTTAGCATGGCCAAGCCCCCCATGGTCTATTTTCTGCCTTGATATCAAGTCTGAGCTCTCGCCAACACTCTGCCTTCTTACCTTACTCTCTAGTCGTAATAAATGACAGACATTTTCCCCTGAGAGAGGTTGTTCAAAGTAGTCAGTGCCGCTCTTCTGGGCTCCTCCCTTCCTTGATGCCAGTGTTGGCCGTGAGACCTGCTTTTGCCAATGAAGTGCAGCGGGAAGTGACAAGTCCTGCGTATGACCCAGCTGCAGTTTTACCATGTGTCCTCTCTGTCCTCTGGCAGGAAACCCATGTGTTCCCCACAGGGGCTGCTCCATTAGCCTGGATTCCAGAGTAAAGACAGTGTGGGGACAGTCCTAACTTAATATGTGATTGTCATGTGAATTGAGCAAGCAATTAGGGTTTATAGTCAAGGTTTTAGGGTTGTTTTGTTGCGGTCACGTAACGTGGTCTATGTGGACTAAACGTTTCCTCATTCTCAATCAGCTGGCCCTTGGCCCTTCCCTGAGGGCTCACTGTGCCATGCATTTTATTTTTATTATAGCCCTTATCACATTAAATGGCATTTTCTTTTTACGTATTTGCCTCGCCTACCAGCTAGAGAAGCCCTCAAGTGCAAGAGATTGTGTGCCTGTTTGTCCCTGTTATCTCCGATGCCCAGAACAGCCTGGCCTTTGGAATGTGTTCTTTGAATGGGTTGAATCAAGCTCTTGGCCCCAAATCTTGTTTAAATGTGGATTAATTGAGTTAATACAAACCAAAGAGGTGATTAGCAATACTTAGGGTCAGAGAGAGGTGTTGTGTATGTAATTAAGATGAGAATAGTATGCATTATAGAAAAGAACAGAGCTTGGCATTTTTCAATAAATAGACGCTGTGGATATATAGTACTGAAAAAAGAATTCTGGACAGGATACCGGGGTGGCTGTAAGGCCATGCAAAAGATTTTTTAAAGTTCTGGACCGTGTAGATTCCCTTCTCCTTTACAGCTGCCAAGAAGGATAGTAGCATTCACAACATTCTTGTGTTTAAAGGAAGAAAGATTTGACTATACAAAAGGGTACAATGAAAACATATCAACTCTCATGAAGCCAGAGATTCACACGAGTCATCCTGGCACCCTCCCTTCTGCCTCATCCGCACCGAGATGTCTCACTGTTAAGTGCTGTTGGTTCCGTTCCCCTTTGTACAATTTCTCTGGCGTCCTCCTACTGCTATCCTAACACCAGTGATTTACATTGTCCACATTGGCAGAGCCCAAGATATATAGGAAAACGTAAAAAGCATCCACAGGAAGATGAATTTCTTGAAGATCAAACTCAAGTAAAAAAACAAGAATGGATATCTGGTTTGTTAATGCATTCATTTTTTAAAAACGAACTTTAATGGGTGCTGTGTTCTAATCCTCCACTAGCACCCCTGCCTGAGGATCTTTCCAGTCTGAGAAGTGGTCATTACAAGTATATATATCCAGAGTCCCTTTCTTTTTTGTTCCACCACCTGCTTTTCCATAGTATAAGACAGAGACTGACTCACTCTTGAACTTACTAAGCCCAAACATCTTATTTGACTGAGGTTGAAAGAGCTCAGGGAATTTTACTCCAAAATACGGCTTCCAAGCATAATGAGTATTTTGAATTAAAATCCTTAGAGATCAACAGGATTGTTGGAAGAGACTTTTTCCTTTATCCACATAAAGATAGGACAGACACATCGAGGACAAATATTGTTCTAATTCCCTTCCCTGTTATCTCACTATTCATTACAAGAAAGACCAAAATTGTAACCACACCTGAACAGATCCTTTTACCAGGTGACTATCTCCAAGAATCAGATAAATTCCAAATAAAAATCTATTTATACATTAATCTCATTCCCCAATCCTATCATCCTCCCTGGTAATCATTTATTGCCTCAATAAAATTCTTCTTCTCCCCTTTCCGTGACGTGTTTTGTCACGACCCAAGTCTCCATTCTTTCTGTAACCCTGAGATAGTACATAAACTTCCGGACCACCTCGGAATCTTGAACAATTAATTACTCTGTGTTCCTCCCCCTGTGGGCACAGTTAGATAAATTTGCGTGCCTTTTCTCCTATTAATCTGCTTACTGTGAGTCGATTTTCAGGGAACTTTCAGAGGGCCAAGGGCTTGGCTCCCACAAGGTCAAATCCGAAAAAAATAGCTCAGTCAAGGACAGTGAATTTGTCCTCAAGGCCATGACCAGAACCAGAGTTGCTTGTGTCCTAAACTTAATTTCTCTCCATTTTTCCCTCATTTAAAAATAATTTTTTAAGGATTATTCAAGAGATTTTCCAAGATACTCAAGGACCTTCTACTATGTCTTTCAGTGATCGTGTAGATGATTTTAGTCTAATCTCTAAATTTATTTGTTTGGATTACAGTATATAGTCTGTACATTGTCATGGAGTACAGCTCTGGAGCTATGGAAGTCAGGCAGACCTGGTCACATCTTGGCTCCAGTCTGAACACTGCATGTTTTCAGACATGTAACTTAACATATTGGAGCCTCAGTTTCCATTTCTGTTAAACATGAGAACAAACACCCATTGTGAGGATTACTCCAGAGCATGCCTGGGAAAGTGCCTTCGAAACTGATAAGAGGTGCGTTGCTTCAAGCCACCGCCATGTAAGATGTCTTTGCATACACTGGGGCGTAGATGAATTAATATTTTTCTGTTCAACTGGGCCAAGTGTAAGCTTAGAATTTCCCGAATACATAATTTCATTGCTAGGCATAGCGTTAGCATGTGGGATTTAAAAGCACATACTTTTTTCTTTCCTCATTAGTTACAGCAAGCTTTTTCTTAGTGAAAACATTTCCTTTGTGACTTTCATGCAATCACTGTGATTTCCTAATAAGGAAATACGCTCAAAGTCTACTCAAGGCGTCTGTTTCCCACCACTTGGGGACTGCAGATTAGGTGAGCAATCACTGGGGCTGTCAGGCTAATTGCCCATTCAAGTTTCCGTCCTAAACTCTGATGAGCAGAACAAAACATCCAAGAAGACAGAACAAAACAAAAAGGAGTTTATTTAAAAATGTGATTTTTTTTTTTAGGTTTGTATTTATAAAGCTTCTAATTCCACTTGACAAATTTTAATGTAGACCAGAAAAAAATGTAGTTGTTCAGTTAATGGTTAATTTTTATCAATCTTGAGTGACTGATTCACTCATTCATTCAACAAACATATGGCAAGCCCTGGAGTCCAAAGATGAATCGAAATGCTTCTGAATTCCAGGTGCTCACAGGCTAGTAAGAGAAGGAAATAAGTAAATCAATACAAAGGTATGATATAAGTTCTCTGATGAAATTCTGCATGGGAATAGAACACGATTCTACTGGGGGAGAGGAGGAAAGAACAGGCAAGAGAGGCTCCTTAGAAGGGATAGAAGGATGAGCAGGCGTTGGCCAGACAAGTGTGCCAGGACAGAAGCAGGAGGTAGACGGTCATTGAGAAAGTAGGGTGAGTATGAACAGGGACATGGAAACACACAGAAAAATTCTGAGAATAAGGAACCAATCCTGATGTCTAAGGTGATGTAGGTAATAGGGCAGTGGGAGAGAAGATGAAGACTGGTAAGAGGAAACAAAGAAATAAGAGAAATAAAGAGAACGAAATGGAAAAATAAAGATCTTCTGGGCAAGTGGGCAAGTGGAGATGAGGACTGGACCCAAGGGAAGCGGAGGAGAAGGGAGAGCAAGGTTGGGTTCAGGAGGCAGCATGGCGGCCATGTTCATGTGGGAGGGGCCGGAGTCCAGGACAGCACTTAGCTTCCTATTATTATAATTTGGTCCAACAGAAACATGGTGGCATTACTGACAAAGGAAACCTAGGGTGGAAGAGACATTTTAACTTATATTTTCTTTTGATTCCAGGGAATAAAATCGAGCTCTTTTATACGTGTAGATGTAAACAAATGTAAAGAATTTTCTTGGCTGGTAGCTCATGAGAACTGCGAAATAAAAGCAAAATCCTAAGGCACCCAACCAACTGAGCAGACCCCCTCCTGGGAAAGGGGACCCCAGAGAAACCTTAAAAACTGAGTTCCCAGCCACGATGAGACATGAGGTCAGACACACCCACTTATACCCCCTCCCTGGGTAACCGCCTTTAGACTTTTTTCCCTAAGGGTTAAACAGAAACTGGCTCTGTCAAAAAATTGACTCCACTGCTGATGTCAACCAACCACCTGAAGCCACTTCCTCTCTCTCTGCAGGTCCCACACAACAGCTGGGCAGCATTTCCTCCAGGTGGGATGGGAGACCACCGGCCATGGAGCGGCTCTGAGCAGTTTACGGAGGCTGAGCACAGACGGCCTTCGTGTCCTGTCTTCATCACCTTTTGACATCAAAGGGCCAAGAACTCCACCCCGGGATCCTGCCACTGCTGGCCTTCGTGCTCATGCGTCCCACGCAGATGCGTGAAGCTCAGTTGTGTGTGTGCATGTTTCTCCTTTCATAAACATTAAATCTGTATCCTCAGCCTCCCTGCTCAGCGTGAATCCCTGTTCCTTTTACCCTCCTGGGAAGTGCTTGCTCTCCACGACTGCCCCAAGCCACACTTCTCAGCCTCCTCCTTTCCAAATGTATGAACCCTGTGATTCTTCAGTGGACAGATCATAGAACACTTGCCCTTATATAAATTTGCAGACAAAATATTGTTGATAGCAGAAAAAACAAGAGTGGAGATGTAGGAGGAAACAGAAAAAAAAATGGAAAAAATGTGATCTATGGAGTTGGACAGATGATATAAGGCCTGACTAGACCACAAACTAAAATTTGCCTTCAAAGACAATTATGCAAATATATGGGCGTTAATAGTGTGATAATTAAATATGCTGATGTGTATAAAAACTAAAAAACTTTCTACCTTTTTCTTTCCCTTCCACTCTTCCTTGTTTTTGCTGAATTTTGATATATTCAAGATTCCCAGGCTAATGTTGCGGCTGAGATCAAAGGAATGTGATCTCCTCCCACATCTGGTTAACTTCCTCTCTGTCCCCATCCTCCTTTGCTTCTTTCAGTAATCTCTGAATGATGAATTAGCATTATTACCTTCCACAAGACGGGTTTCCTTCTTCAAGACCTCCCTCTGCTGAGGATCGCTCAGGCCTTCAGTCTGCTAATGCTCTCCCCAGCTCTCTAGCATTTAATTTCTCTATTTGCTCTGAGAGCTTTCTCTTGACCTTCTGACATGGGCATTTCCCCTCCCATCTAGGAAAGACAAACAGGCATTTCCCTTAATCTTGCTCTTCCTGTCCCACATTTTTCCTCCTTGTCATTTTGTCCCGAGCAAAGCAATTAACAGATGTACTCTGAACGTCATTTCACCTTCACTCCTGAGCTTCCTGGACCTGGATTCCTCGCTGAACTGAAAATATATTGTTGTGTGTCTGTCCCTGTCCCAGCTTGGACCCAGACGAGGTGCCCAGGAGCTGGAGCACTGTGCTGGGGACTGGGACGGAGAGGCGTGTTACAGAATATCAGGAGGCAAGTCCAAGGGGTCCGCACTTGAGGATACTGGAGGTACCGTCCACACTGGGTTAATAAACCAGGAGAGAATGAGCATAAGAGGGGACAATTTGTATGGGAATTTGATTAGAGTAGTAGCTGCCAGAAGTAGAAATTGTCTACCTTTTTTTATAATCAAGCCAATGCATCCTTGTTGGCAATAAAACCTTACAGAAAATCCAGTACCCGGTGCCTACCAGAGCCGTCCTCACTAACGCTGGGGGTGGAGAGCTTGCCCAGTTGGCGCCTTGGGGGTTTAGGGCAGAACAGAGGACTCTGAGGGTGGCCCAGGTCTCCTCGTGCCTAGTCTGGGTGCCTTTTCTTCATCTCGCCTCCTCCAAATCTCTACCGCTTTTAACACTTTCTCTCCACTAACGTTCCCCTCACATTTCCCTGCCCTCACTTCCCTGCTTTGGACCTGAGGTTTTGGGGAAGTACAGAACACTGGTCACTTTCCATTTCTCTAATTCTGCTTCGGTGGAGTTTTCGCCAGCTCCATTTCTCTCCCTCATCCCATCTAGAGCTCTGTGCTCCCCTTCCTTTACCCACCTCTGCTGTGGAGAACTGATCTGAACTGTCACCTCTATGTGGGATGACCCCCTTTGCACCCCCAAAGCCAAGCCAGCCTCAAGGGTTAACCCTGAACCCCTCCACTGCCTGGACTCTGCACATCCAACACGAACGGTCTCTGTCCCTGAACACATTCCTCCTCCTCCCGAGTCTTTCTCTTAATATCTCTAGTCATAACTCCTGCCACTGCCCCAGGTCCCATAATTGGTCAGTTAACGAGTTTTGTCTGTTTTTCTTTTCTTTTCTTTTCTTTTTTTTTTTTTTACATCTGTCATTTTGTCTCCAACTCATAGCCTCCGCCTTTGTTCTCAGCGGGACTCGCATAGTGGTCTCCGCCTGTTGCCTCCGGGCCCTGGCGTCCTCTCTCCCACCAGCTCCCACAGTCTGACCTTCTACAAATGTTGGAGCCAGATCACAGCTTCTCGCCACAGACCTGGCCGACTAGGACTCAAACCCTGGTTCTCTGGTTTCTGCCTCCAAATTCTATATTCTACACTTGACATTTTCGTAACTGGGATGTTTCTTGCAGTGTGTACAGACACTAGAAAAGGTGGGAACTGTATACATTGGAAATAGGTGAAGAATAAATACCAAGTTCATTCACTTGGTTGTTAAATAGATGGTGGAGCCTAAGAGGAAACATGGAGCTAACATGAGCCGTGCAGAAAGGCACTGCAGTGCGCACCTGAAAATCAGGGGAAAGAGCCCCTTCCCGTTGATTCTAGCAACTCTGTGACACAGACACCATTCCCCAGACCCCACCCATTTTGCATTTGAATAACTTCGGACTCAAAGAAGTTAAGAAACCTTCCCCATCTCACCTTTGCTTGGGCAGAGGCAGGCATCTCACTTTGTTTGTCTCCAGAATTGGTTTCTCTTTAGTCCATCGTGTTCTTTAAAACCTGGGAACGGTTACCACATTCTCATACGCAGGCACATGCATACACATACATGCACATGCGTGCAAACACGCGTACACTTGCAGTTCTGTCAGTGGAGAGTAAAAGGCGGATGGTAGATCCATTTAACGATTAATGGATTAAATCACCATCTCTTTTCCTTAGTTCCTAAATCATTTCTCCTGTTTCTTATTCTTTACCATGTTCTTCATGCCCATGTCCTAAGAATAAATTTTAAGGAAATGCATCTCTTCAAAGTGTAACAACCTTACCTCCTCCCTCTCCCAGACTCTGTGCTTAGCAAAGTTACTTGCAAGTAGCAGGTCTTGCCCCATGCTGCTTTTTTTTTTTTTTGTACAAAACGGTTAAGTTTATTCAATGTCCTGGATGTTCCGGTCAAACATACATATGACATACAGTCTTAACTGCAAAGAAAGCTTTCTTGACTGACACGACTGACCTCAGTTTCTCTCCCCAGCTGCTTTGCTCTTCCCTTTGGTGGCAAAAACCCATTTGCACCCAAGTTCAAGGTCTCAGGTAATCTGTATGGTCTAGTCTGTAATCGCTGGCCTGGCTGACCTCCTTGGAGCAGCATCAAGACCCCTGCCTGCTGCCTCTACCTCTGAGCCGGTAGTCAGGCTCTTCCCAACCTCCCAGGGGAGTGAATTCCTGCCAGTCAGCTCATTTACATCATAATAACATTCTGTCTTCCGTGTCTTTCTACCTTAAAAAAGCAATGAGTGCTTTTGACAGTCTTTCTTTCCTGATGAGATGTCTGATAAGCTGTCTCTCTTAGACAAAAAGTTACTTTATCACAGTGTTTTACAAACAGGGAGAGAGTTGTCAAGATCCAAATGAAAGTGCTGTCTACTTCTCCAGCTCTGACACTCCACGGGAGAGCAGAGGAGACCTGCGTCTCTGAAAGGCAGCGGCAGGCAGCAGGCACCTGAGCCAAGACACTGCCGATGCGACACACCCAGAGGAAGATTTTGAATAGGACCCTGAATGAAGGCAGTGGAGGTACAGTCAACCCCTCTTCAACACAGAACAGTGTCATGCACAGAAAGAGCTCTCCATCCGTCATCTCGGAGTTGGGTTCAAATCCTGCTTCAACTTATTTACTAACCTAGGGCATATGGCTAAGCCTCTCAGGCTCAGTTGAACCATCTAGTCTCATAAACGGGAAAGGAAACTATTAACATCATTTAGGAAGAGCCAGCTACACGCCAGACACTCTGGTCATTACATGTTTATAAACGTCACCCCACTATATCCTCACAAATCTCATCATTTCCCCTCCTTTTCAGATTGTTGAAAAAAAATTTTTTTTTAATCACCTTACACCCCATTCTTTTTCCTCCAAGTAGCCTAGAATTCCACATCCAACATATTCATATTTTTAATGGGCAGGGTATACGGAGCCCAAATTTACTGAGCCCATCCGAGGTGTCATGTGCCATTTTGGCCTTTTATATCCTTAGTTTATTTTTATATCAGAACTAGGGACAAATATCATTACCCCCAATTGTAAAGGAAAAGAATTCAGATAGGTGCCATCTCTAGCCTAGAACCACTCAGTGGGTCAGGGCTAGGTCAGGATTCACACTCAAGCCTGGTTAGCTCTGAAGTCTCTATACTTCCTCCACCAAGCACTAACCAATCTTTTATTCCAGGGCTTATGAAACCATTGAAGATGCCTCATCATTCTTAATTAACAAAATCATTTTCTAAGTCACATCATCCAATCTTTATGAAAATTGTCCAGAAAATTCCAGTTTCTGATAGTAGTGAATCAGTATTGAAACTTATCATAGTTTGGGGTTTTTTATACTTAATTATGCTAATTGCTATTTCTAAGCATACTTAGCATTTTGAATTATTTAGTGTAATTACGTCAAACAACATGTTTAATTTGTCATGTCAAGTACAATAATTAGTAATAATTTTTGAAAGTATGTCATTACAAATTTGAGGTATTTAGAAGGTGTAATTATGTCAGATGTGATAATACTAAAGAGTAATACTAACACTTATAGGAAAACGTTGCCGCAAATATTTTGAAAGTTTAACGCTTTGGCTATTTTAAATATCTTTGTTGTTCAACCAAAGTCAAATCTGGTATGGTTTAGTGGTTTGCCTATTAATTAAGAGAATAAAAATGAAGTCGTGGATAACAGTTGAATTAATGTCTAATCCATCAAATACCCCTTCCTGTTTTTTGTGTTTTTTTTTTACTCCAGAGTGAATACTAGTGGTTTTCCATATTAAGTAGTTACGCTTAAAAAATGACTCTGGGGAAATTAGGACAATCCAGAAACAAATGGATTTTTTCCCAAATATGGGAATTTCAGGCAAAAGCAAGAGAGTAAGAGGTGAGTTAAGTGGCCCAATTGTTCCATGGCTGTGTGGCTTGCCAAATCCCTGGCATATTTCATTTTCTGTCACCAGTGCTGAGAGATGGGGACAGTGTATGTTGCTTGCGGAGGGTAAATGAGATGATGCTAAATTGCTTTGTAGTTATAGGTGGTTTACCGGTGTGTATATTACCATCATTATCTAGATATTCCACACTTAATCAAGAGCAATAGCAAGAAAAGAAAAGGATTGCATGTGGCAGTAAGCTGCTTACCAACGGGGTGGTCCAGGACCAGCCATTTTGCCTCTCTGAGCTTCAGTTTTCTTAGCTATGAAACAAGAAAAATAATATAAATTTCAAAAACAAGTCGAGGACAAAATGACCTTTACTTGATGGTACTGGCTTTGCATTAAAGCAGACCCCTGGGGCCACATATTAGAATAGGTAGATCTTCTCCTCTCTCTACCCCTCATTTTCCAGTTTCATGGAAAACTGGGTGTGGTTTTTAAGAGTCTTTGGGCTTAGACACCCTTGATTTAGAATCCCAGCTCTCACCACTTACAGGTTGAAAGTAAACAAAGGACTCTCCCCTTCCCTTCTTCTTTAAGTGTGTATATATTTGGGGCAAGGAGAAGAAAAAGGACAGTTTATAATAGAACAATTATCCTCCTTCCCACCCAAAACTGATGACTGGGGAGGGGGGCGCTGGGATCCTTTTGTTATTTTCACTGTGTGGATGGTTTTACATTAGAGTCATACCTCTCAGCATGCAAGATTCACACCTGGTGCCCCGGTCCTACAGGGCCAATTTCACTTCCAAGACCCTGTTAAACTCTACCTTCCTGTGGCAAGGCTGCCTTGCCCCTGCAGGTGACTGACAAATGGCTGTCTGTCCTTCAAGAGTCGTCCTAGGCATTACTTCTTCTGTAGAACTCTTTTGTTCTGTAACTTCGTTCCTCAGGGTAGAATTGATTATTCCCTTCGTTGTGGCCCTAATTTAGCTGCACATTATCTCTTCGGTAATTTTATTGTAGACCCCTGTTCTTACTTGCTTGGCTTCTTCCATTACAATAATTGGAACTCTTTGAGGGGCAGGGCCTGTCTCTTGAGTGTTAGATGAATATCTGTATATTTCCTAGTATCTAGCACTGGCCAACTGGCCAGGCACATGGTAAAAGTTAAGCAAATGTTTGTTCAATGAGTTAATAAATGAATAAGCGTTGGCATGATGTCTAAAATGAAAGCTAGAAATAAAAAAGTATTTAGAATTTGAATTCAAACCAAAGTAGTTAAGTTGCTCACTCATTCATTTATTAATTCTACCATCACTATTGAACACTGGCTAAGAACCAGGCACTTGGCTAGGCTCTGGAGCTATATCGGTGAACTAATTTAATACAGATACATTTTCCTTATATTCTGGTACAGTATTTCTCAAAGTGTGATTGAGGAATTACCTACATCTGAATCGAAGGGGGATGTTATAAATGAATACTTACATCATGAATATTATAAGTGGGTCACACCCTCTGACCTGCTAAATTAAACTCTCTGGATATGGACCCTAGAATTTCCATTTTTAACAAATACTTGATTCTTCTGTTTCTTCAAGATTTAGAATTACTAGGTTACATGTTGACTTAGTTACACGCAAAGTGTGTGGACTTGGAATAGTTATTCAACATCTCAGAACCACAATTTCCTCATCTGTAAAATGAGACTAGCGCTGCCCAGCACAGAATTTAGTGGAGGACTATAAATCATCTCTCTAAGGTGCCTCGTAGGTGTTTCGTTAATGTTTAGTATTTGTTCCAAAGGAAATGATGCTGCAGGTTTCTGTGCTCCGGGAAATGGCCTGAACATGTGATTTTTCAAAATCAAATCTTAGTTTTACTATAGTAAAACATATATGCATTCAAAATGAACAGCCACTTCACAGGCTGTCAATTTTGTCAGCTTAGGTCATTCATAACATGTTTTCAATTTGATTTGGCAACAATTTGTCAAGTACCCACTCAAATGTATATGAACAAAGATGCCGAGGTGAAGTTCTTGACTTGCAGTCACTCATGATTGTATTGGGGATACAGACCCGTATATATTAGTCATGGACCAGGCAGGGAAACAAACCATTCGGAGTCTTGCAAGTAGTTATTCAGGGATGAAAGGCGGAGATGAAAACCAACCGGAGCACAGGGAGGCAAGACAAAAATTGGGAAGAGCTGTAAGCTTCTCCCACACCTCGGCTGGAAGGACAAAGAGGAAAGCAGTGTCACCAGCGCCAAGGTGCTCAGTCACCTGGCCCGAGCTGCAGCCACCACGAGCTTCCCTGGAGGGAGCTGGAGACATGGCACAGAGCAGGCTGCTGCCGGCGCAGAGGGAAGGACAGCAAAGTCCTGGCTTTGTCCTTCTTCTCACCCTTCCATCTCTTGTGTTGGTTGAACCTGCACCGAATCAGCTAACGAGAACCTAGGGTGTGACACCTAATGGGGTCATCAGCCCTCTGGCAAAGGACAGGACCGACAAGTGTGGAGATTTAGTGCAGGGAGGTGGCACTTAGTGCTCAGACAGAGGTGTGCAGTCTGTGAGAGAGAAAGGACAGCTGTGCCCTGTGACAGGAGCCAGGTTGGCTGCCAGGCAGAGCCTTGTGAAGGGACAGAAATGCTATGAGATCACTGCAGTTTGGCATCTTCGCCGCAGTCTCCAGTTGAGAGCTAGTGTTTTGCCAAAGTGCCCTTCAGTGATCAGACTCTGAGGTTCTTGACCCTGTGGATCAAACCTGCAGGCGCTGGAAACAGAAACCCAGACTCCACGTTCCTGGTTTACAATGAGAAACTCCCTTACGAGAATACTCGAGTCTAACGTTCGTCTAGTCTCTCCTTTCAGTGACAGGTATTCGGGAAGGTAAATTACAACGAGAAGGTGTTTCATGAGTCTGGGAGCAGGTCGTGGAGTAAATTGAAGAATCTTAAAAATTAGTGTAGTTTAGCTACATCTGCTCTGTAGGACGACTGTGATTCATTTTACCTAGCACACCATGGAGTGTAAGAAACCATTGTTTTATGCCACTCTGCCTAGGACACCACAAAGAAGCAGGAAAAGGAAGGGGGCTTGGAGTAAACACTGTCATTCCATGATGACACAATGAATGCCTCCACATGACTTCAAATTTTTATTTTAAAATTTATTGAAAGAGCTTTATAAAGTGTTTTAGGTAGAGAAGTGAAAACAATATGAATGGCTAAGTCCAAGTTCATGAATGCTGTTAGTGACCACTGCAACATGACTACCATCTCACTGGCAATAATTTTAAGATCTCTTTACTTGAGATGCATCTGAATTTTGGAGATGTTAAAAGTTTAAACAAAAATGTGCATAATAGACTTGATAAGGTATAGTAACTTCAAGAGATAGAAATAGTCATGTCAGTTCCTTAAGGTTCTCATGAGCTGGAAATATTCTATGTTATACTCTCTTGACCTTGCTCTTGGATTCTCTTTGTGTCCAGCCTCTGGGAGGAGAACTCCCCATTCTGACCTTACACAAGGGATCAATGAAAACAAGCTTCTCTTTCCCGAGGCAAAATCATACTTGCTTATCTGTGACTGGATGGGGTCTCACCAAATCCCCTTGTCCTTGTTTACAGAACCACACTTGGGCTACAGCTAGAGATGTCTTATAGCACCAATATATTTTAAAATCTTAATTGCAATCAGGAATTTCAGGGGTTTTTACTGTCAGCAGCATAAAGACAGACCTGTTGAGTATGTTTCACTTACAAACATCTTACAGCCTAAAAAGTTATATTTCTTACGTTTCCTTATTTGACTCTCATAATGAAGTCGTAAGGAGACCAGAACCCCTAATATTGCATTGTTATTATTATCTTCTTCTGACAGACAAGAAAGCAAAGGATCTGCGAGGTTGAGAAATTTTCTTTCTCAAGTTTCCACTGACAGTGAAAAGCGCACCTGGACCCAGAGTTCCAGGTCCTACTTACCTCCCCATCATCCACGCCACCATAATAAGGTTTAGAGGCAGAACATGCATAAGGAAATGATTTTAGTTTGGGTGATGGTTCTTCCGGGAAAATGTATGACTTGGAGTAGGTCGTCTTCCAACAAATTTTATCAGTATTTACAATTGAGAAGAAAGGAAAAGATGAGTTTTCATTTCACATGAATCTGCATTTTAAAATAGAAGCTGTTTTAGTGTCTCTGGTCACACCAAGGAGCAATGAAGGGCTGAGAACTTTGCTATAGTCTCATAATATGTATTTTGTGAATTTTGTTTCATAGTTCTGAGATATTAAAGGAAATATAATCATTTTAGGTATCTATTGTTGTGTAATAAACCATCCCAAAATTTAGTGTTAAGATGACCATGATTTATCTGCTCTCATTTGCAGTTTTCTCTCAGCAGATGGCTCATATAGCTCCTTACGGTGGTCAGCTGGGTCACCCATGGGGTCGTGTCCAGCTGGTGTTGGGCCGGCCAGGAATGGCAAGGTGTTTTCACACATGTCAGGGATTGGAACTGGCTCTCAGCTGAGGCCTCCTTTCTGCTACCTGTGGCCTGCTCTCTCCACGTGGTACCTCCTGAAGTACAGCTGGACCTGTTTTGATGAAGGTTCAGGGTTCCAAAAGAGTGGAAGCCACCAGGCCTTTTAGAGTTAAGCCTGGAATTGACATAGTGTCACTTCTGCTGCATTCTCTTGGTCAAAGCAGGTCTGGGTGGGTCAGATTCAATGGGAGGGGCAATACTTTCCACTTCTTGAGGCAGGAGTGGCAGGTAAGTACAGGGAGGGGAAAAGTTGCTGGCAACTGTCTTTGTAGACCGCCTGTATCCACATTCTAAGCAAATTGCTTAGGAATAATGTCAAATAGAGTAATTACTTCTCAGGAGAAGAAGAACCATAGGCTTTGGGATATAACGTGGACAGTTAAGAAGACCAACTGGCTGTGACCCCGCTGTCCTCTAGCTCATTTCACTAGACACTAGCTGACAAGGCAGAGCATTTGAGGCCTGAGTTGACTAAGGGGCAGAGAAGGGGAGTTGCTTCATTGCACTACTCTGTCCCTGAAAATTCTTCCAGACTTTCAAGGAACCACATGTTTACCCTTTTGCAGCTCTGCTTTTTTTTTTTTTTTTTTTTAACTCCTCCCAGGTTTCATCCTGAACTTGGTAATGATCAGGAATTGTTGCCTGTGATATGTCTTTGTGAAACCTGCAATCAGAATTCTGGCTTTGCAGTTTACTAGCTGTCTGATGCTGGGTAAGCCCTTGGGCTCTTCTGAACGTCATTTTCCTGGTCTTTAACTTAATGGAATCATGCCTTCCATGGAGAGAAATCAGGATCACTTTTCTTTTTCATTCTTTTCCACTCTCTTACACTCCCTTTCTTCTTTCCTTTATTAAAACTCTGCATAGTTCTATGTGATGCTTTTAATGTCCTTGCATTTAACTTTGATAGTTTTTAAACATAAGTAGAGTTCCTGGCACACATTGGGAGCACACCATATGTTTTATGAATAAATAAATGACCAAATGAATGAATTTTATAAAGTAGTATGTTGGCTTATATTCAAAGAGATGTGCTTTTCAAGTGATGTTAGTGAGCATATAGGCTATGCACATAGTGACTATGGGCTGACATTACACAATGATGCCAGGATATGCTGCAGTCTATACCCAGTCCTGAGACATTGCATCATTCTTGAAACAGCACCTTGGTCATTCCCCTGAGTCTTTCATCCTAAAAAGAAGAAAGGACTGCTCAGGTGGAAATTAAAGACCCCCAGAAAAGAGAACAAATAATTCAAGGTCAATCATGCCAAGGAAGACAGTGTGACAGTGGTGAAGAAAGTGTCTTCCAAAGTCCATCAAACTAGAATCATATCTCAGTTCTGCTTCTTCCTACTTGTTCCAGCATTGGGGCGCAGAGTGGAGGCAGGGGGGCAGAGAAAGGAGGGAAGAGCAGTTGCATTGCATGTGCATGTGCTCCAGGAAAACAGGACCTAGGAACCTGACTCTACTCTTGTTTTCCTCCAGCTACTAGAACTCCATGCCTCTTCAAAAACTGGAATTTTAAAGATACAGCCATCATCCCAAGCGAAGGAACTCAGGAACAGAAAAATAAATGCCACATGTTATCACTTGTAAGTGCAAGCTAAAACTTTGGCTACACAAGGAGCACATAGCTTGGTAGAATGGACACTGGAGACTCACAGGGTGCAGGGATGAAAGGTATGTATGGGTGCAATGGTACCCAGCTTCACTAAAGTACAATGCATACATGCAATGGACTTCAAGTTGCACCCCCTAAATCTATTAAAATACGAAAATTTAAAAATAAAGTTATATATTTTGGGTAGAATATTATCTTGATAGATAAACTGGTTACTTAATTTGAATGTGTTGGAGTTTCTAAAGAATATAGTCTTTGCCATGGCACCTTTCTAAGTGATTTTCAAGAGCCATTTGACTGCATTTCATGTGCCACCTATATTAATTTTATAATCTTACTTCCACATGAAATATATCTTTATACGTGTCACCAGAGGGATGCAGAGTAGGCCCCACACAATGGATATGTTATATTGGACTTCACTTAGTGAGTGCTAATGCCTACCAGGCTCCATCCCAAGCCCTGTGCACGCATCACCTCCAATCCCTGGCAGTAGACATTATTATTGCCATTCAACAAAGAAATGCAGAGAAGGCAGCCATCCTGCTGGGACTGCTCAGCCAGTACCAGGCAGAACTGGAATTCCAGGCTGGCTCTGGCTGACTCCATGGCCCATGCTCATTTTGTCTTTCACACTAATTCCTTGAAGCCCAGAGTTACATTAAGAGGCTACTTCTCTTCTTAGGCCTCCAAAGGAGTTTTCCCTTCTGTGAAATGGAAGTTTGGAGCTTCTAATTCTAACATGTGCAATTCCATGTGACAGAAAGGCAGGCTGGCTGCTTGGGACCACAGGGTGGATCCCTGCGGGCACAACCCAGAGGTAATGCTCTTGACTGGCCTCCAGGCCTTTGCAAGTCTTCAGCTGAATCTCTTGTTATCCCAATGTCCTCCCTAGAGCCAGGGTGGTGGAAGGCATGGTAGAGCGAGCCGTTATCTACACTGTGTGGCTGCCACACTTTGAATATCATCTAACAGGGCTGGCAAGGTCATGTGGACGTCAAATCCATTATATCCTTTTCCTGTACTCCTTGTTGAAGGTATTAACTTTTATATCACCCCTCTTTACCCTTGACTATATATAAAGACCATGCTTTGGGCTAAAACCTGCTCTGGCTTCAAGGGAGGGATTTGTTTGTGAATCCTGTTTATGCCAGAGATGGTTCACCATCCATACTCTAAAAAGATCCAGTGTGTTGGTCAGGCTGGTGGGCACACACACAGGCACTGAAAGATGACAGACTCTATTGTTGACAAGTGGAAGTGTCAAACTCCCCCTTTCCTGGAGAAAACATTAGTGACCCTGAGCTAGTGGCTTGCACAAGGCCCCAGATCTGAATTTCTTAAGACAATTTATCTGAATCCACAGGGCTCCAGCTACAATTCCACCTCATGTCACTTTCCGACCATACAGAATCTCTTATTGCTAATCATAGAAACTTCCATTTACCACTATTTGATTTTGCATTTGCTTTATTGCGTAAAATGCCGCCATTTTTCTTGCCACCCCCTTCTTTTTGGACTGATGAACTCCTACTCTTTCTCAAAGGCCATCTCAAATGCTATCTTCCTCCCTGACTACTGAAGGGTCAAACTAGTTGCTCCTTTCCCCAGGATCTCACCATCATCAGCTTACACGTGCTTTAGCATATATGAATCATGTTGTAGGTCCATCTGCTTCACAGTGAGCTTTTCAAGGGCAGGGTTAAGGCCTTGTTCATATCTTCACATGCTCACGCAGTGCCCATCAAAGTTTCTGGAACATGGAGGCTACTTAGCAAATATTTGCTGACAATGTGAACTTCGCATATTTAATTTATGTGTTTCCTGCTTTGTTCAGATGCCACCGAAAGCATATTTGGAAGGAAGGAGAGAATGCAAGAATGATAGAGGGAGAATAGAGAGAAAGGAAGAGAAAAATACAACAGACAGAAAACAAAAGTTTGGAAATAATAAAAAATGGAGGAATAGGACACAGGCCTCTGGCTCCAGCCTTGGGTAACTGAGGTCCACAAGGCCTTGTCTCTCATCCCTTGGTCGAATGGTTCAGAGGCCCTAGGAAGGAAGCAGAGACCAGGATTTGGTTTTATTTCTGCCATAAGTGTGGGATTGGCCAGGGTAGAGGGCGCTGGGTCTCCAGGCCTCCCAACCTTTCAGGGCTCAGGTCCCTGGCCCACCCACTACCGGACTCCATAACTCTTTGGCACACTCCCCAGGGCCCACCAGCTGAGCTGAGGGAGGCATACGCCTTCTGCTATCTTTCCCCTCTTCTTAGTTTACAGCTGAATTCATGGTGCCTTTTTGTTTCGGCAGCTACCTGACCTGTCCATCTGCCCTCAGGCCAGTTCCACCTGTGCATTTCTGGAAGCCAGCTGCCTCTTCCAAGTGCTGAAAAATACACACCAAGGCACCAGAAAGAGCTGCCTTTCCTCCCACTGTAAAATAGTTACAAGGGACACTGTTCGGTACAGAGGGACTTTTCGGTCCACTGAGTTCTGTTCAGCTAAGCTGTCATTGTTTTTCCTTCAGGCTGTCTGGCTGTTATGCCAACCAGAGCAGCAAGCATAGCTCTTCAACATTCATATCCTGTGGCTTATTTTGGACAATTTAATCAATATTTCATCAGAAAATTGTTTTTTAGCCCTTTAGAAATGTGATTTTTAAAAGACTGATTGCAGTTTTGAGCAGAATCATTCTTCAAAACCATATTACTTATTTTTATTTATAATAAGCTAAACATATTTAAAACAGAATTTGATAGGTTCTGACACATACATATACATATATATATCCACGAAACCATCAATACAATCAAAATGATGAATACAGCCAGCATCCTCCAAAATTTCCTAGTGTCCTTTTATAATCCCTCCTTCCTGCTTCTCTTTGTATCCCAGGCAGTGATGTACTTTCTCTCACTACACATTAGTTCACATTTCCTAAATTTGTACCTATATGAAATCATATAGTATGTGCTTTTCTTTAGTCTGCCTTCATTTACTTAGCATAATTATTTTTAGATTCATCCACAGTGTAACAATTTTTGGTCCCTTTTATTCCATTATATAAATATACCACAATTTGTTTATTCACTCACCTATTATTTGTTGGGATTAGGGTTATTGCCAGATTTGATCTATTATAAATAAAGCTGCTGTGAACACTTCAAACAAGTCTTTGAACAGCATACGCTCTCTTTTCTCTTGGGTAAATTAGTAAGAATAGAATGGGTTATATAGTAGGTGCACATTTAACTTTTTAACATGCCAACCTGTTCTCTAAAGTGGCTTTACTATTTTACATCACACCAGCAGGATATGAGAAGTACCATATCCTCATCAACTCTTGATATGGTTATCTTTTTAGTTTTAGCAATTCCAATGAGTGTGTATTGATGTCTCAATGTGATTTTAATTTTTATTTCCTTAATGATTAATAATATATAGCTTATTTTCATGTGCTTATTTTTCATGTGATTATATCTTCTTTGGTGAAGTGCCTGTTTAGATATTTTGCCCATTTTTTTTTTCTCTAGTTGGCTTGTTTGTTTTCTTTTTATTGAGTTTTAAAAGTGTTTTTATATATATCCTGGATACAAGTCTTTTGTCAGATATATGCTTTGTAAATATTTTTTCCCATTCTTGTGTTTCTGTTTTTATTTTCTTAGCAATGTCTTTCAAAGAGAGTTAGTTTTTTAACATTTTTAACATTGTCCAATTTATCAATTTGTTCTTTCACAGATCCTATTTTTGGTGTCATATCTTTGCTTAACCTTAGCTTACAAAGGTTTTTTTCTAGAAATTTTATAGTTTTAAGTTTAACATTTAAGTCTATATTTTGAGTTATTTTTGTATACGGTGGAAGATGTAGATCTAAGTTTATTTCATTTCATTTTTGCAAATAGACGTCAAATTGTTGCGGCATCATTTGTTGAAAAGACTGATCTCTCTCTCCTGAATTGCTTTAGCAACTTCGCTGAAAATCCATTATCCAAACATGTGTGGGTCAATTTCTGGACTCTCTATTCTGTTCTATTAATGTGTCTCTCTGTATATGTGCATTAATGCCACACTGTCTAGATAACTGCATCTTTATAAGTCTTGAAATCAGACAGTGATAATTTTTCAAATTTTTTCTCCTTTCAAATTTGTTTTGGTTATTATTGGTATACTATATGATTTCATATGAATTTTAGACACAATGTATTGATTACTACTGAAATGCCTTTTGGGGTTTTGATTGGATTGCATTGAATCCATAGGTTAATTTGGGGACGATTTATGCCTTAACAATATTGAATCTTCTGACCTATGAATAAGATATATATCTCCACTTATTTAGGTCTTCATTAATTAATCTGTGCAATGTTGCATAGTTTTCAATATAAAGGACTTTCACATATTTTGTTATTATCATTATGAAACTACTTTCATTATTATTAGCAATATCTTGTCCTCTAAAATCTACTTTGATGTTAATATAGCTAGAACAGGTTTATTTTTAGTAGTGTTAGCATGATATATCTTTTTTTTTTTACATTTAACCTATTTAGGTCTTTATACTTAAAGTACATTTTTATAGGCAGCACATAATTTAATTTTTTTGTATAAAATATGACAATTTCTACCTTTTGGTGGGGATTTCTAAACTGTTTAAATTTAATGCACTTATTTCTATAGTTAGGTTCAAGTCTAGCATCTTGCTATTATTTTAAATTTTCTAACTGTTCTTTGTTCTCGTTTTCTTCTTTCTCTGCGTTTACTTTGGATTAATTGTGCAGGCCAAATGCAGTGGCTCACCCTTGTAATTCTAGCACTATGAGAGGCCGAGGCAGGAGGATCACTTGCACTCATGAGTTCGAGACCAGCCTGAGCAAAAATGAAACTCCATCTCTACTAAAAATAGAAAAATTAGCCAGGCATGGTGGTGGGTGCCTGTAGTCCCAACTACAGGAGGATCACTTGAGCCCAGGAGTTTGAAGTTGCTGTGAGCTAGGCTGATGCCAGCTCTCTCTAGCCTGGGTAACAGAGTGATACTGTGTCTCAAAAAAAAAAAAAAAAAATTATCTCCTCTGTTGGCTTATTAGCTATAACTCATTGTTTTGTTATTTTAGTGGTTGCTTTAGGATTTACACTGTATATCCTTGATTTATCACAATCAAACCTATAGGTGATACTATACTTCTTCCTATATGGTATAAGAACTTTAACATAATATCTTTCCATTTCTCCTTTCTCAGACTTTATATATTTTACTTATACATATTATTATGCATACTCTCATTTTTATTAATGGTCAGTTATCTTGTAAAAATATTTAAATACTAAAAGAAAATATTTCCACACATAGTAATCATTTCTAGGTCTCTGATTTCTCTCTCTAGACTCCTATTTCCACTTGATGTTATTTTCCTTCTATCTAAAAAAAAAAATACAAGGCTTTTGTATTTCTGAAAATGTTTTATTTCTCTTTTGTCCTTTGAAAAGATTCTGCTAGATATAGAATTTGAGGTAGACAATTTTTCCTATCAGCACTTTAGAGGTGTTGTGGCCCTGTCTTTTTGCTTGTATTATTTCTGATAAGAAATCTTATCGTCATTTCTGTGCATAAAATGTGTATTTTTTGTGGCCATTTTAAAGATTTTCCTCTTGATTGCTGGTTTTGAGCAATTTGGTGATGATATGCACTGGCATAATTTTCTTCACATTTCTTAGATCTGTAGGTTTGTAGTTTCATCAAATTGGAAACTTTTTTGGCCATTTTCCCTTAAAAATTTATTTTCTGCCCTTCTGCTTTCTTCTCTACCTCAGGGACTTCAAATTATGTATTGGATTTCCTAAAGTAGTTCTACAGCTCACTAATATTTTTAATTTTTAAATTACTCTTCTATCTGTGGTTCATTTTTTTAATTGCTATGCCTTTAAATTCACTAATTGATTCTTCCAAAATATCTACTCTGAAATTAATCTTATCCAGTGTACTTTTTCCTCTCACATGTTATAATATTCCTCTTTTAGAAGATTCATTTGGCTCTTTTTTAAAAAAATCCTTTATGTCTCCACTTAACTTTGTGAACATACGGAATGCATTTGTAATGACTGCTTTAATGCTGTTGTTTGCTAATTCTAACATATGTGTCAGTTCTGGGTCAGAATCTTTGATTGGATGCCAAACACTGTAAATTTTACCTTGTTGGATGCTGTAATTATTTCTTTACTCTTATAAATATTCTTGAGATTTATTCTAGGATGCAGTTGTTACTTGGGAAACATTTGATCCTTTAGAGTCTTGATTTTATTATTTATTGGGCGGATCCAGAGCAGTTTAGGGCTAATTGCTCCCCATTATTGAGGCAAGATTTTCCTGAGCATTCTATCCGATGCTCAGAGAATAATGAGTTTGATTTTTTTTTTTTTTTTTTTTTTAAATCTGGCTATGGAAACTGGCAGTATTCCTGGACCTGTGTGAGGGCTGAGTACTATTCTCTTTAATCCTGTGGATGGTTCTGTCTTCAGTCTTGGGCTGTTTTTTCATGTGCATGGCTTGATCAACATTCTGCTGAAACTTGAACAGGCTCCTTTGCATTTCTCTAGGATTCTCGCTATGTACAGTTTTTTCCTTTTCACCACTCTGTCCTGCAAACTCTAGCTTTCTTGGTGGCCCTGAGATCTCAGCTGTGTTTCTCTACCTAAGGAGTCCACCAGATTCTGCCTGGGTTCCCTCTCCTGTATCCTGGTTTGCAAACCATCTCAAGGCTGTAGTCCGGGAGAGTGGTTGGGCTCATTTTGTTTGTTTTCTGTCTCTTACCGATCTCTGTCTTTCATTGCTTGATATTCAGTGCCTTGAAAATGACTGTTTCATATATATTGTTTGTTCAATTTTCTTTTTTTCAGGTGGGGTGGTAAATCCAGTACTGTTATTTCATCTTGGCTAGACGTGAAAGATAAACTGTATTGCTTTTGATCTACACAATTATATCTGTAATATTGTCATAGCAGCCAAAGGACAAATATAATACAATATATATATTTATTAGCTTTTCATACCACTTTTCAGAATTGCATGCATATGGGTGCATTTGGGATGACAGTTAACAGGAAAGTCTAGTTCTATTCTCCTTTTTGATCTTATCTGGACCCAGCTAAAATACCACTATGGTTGTTCTGAGGACAAAGCATTATTGATCTGTGGCATGTACGAATTAATTTTGTATCATATTCAGTCCTAATAATCATCAAATACGTGAAACTGTTAAGGTACTTTCTTCGAGTCCCTGGAAAAATGAAACACTTTGGAGATACACAACCAGAGAAGTCCACGTGTCTCACACAGACCTGGATCCCTCACAGGTCCCTTTAAGGGCCACACTCAAAGGAAGTGCTTAACAAATACTGTTGAATGAACAAATAGGTGAAGAAGGTATGACTGTAAAGTGATGAGGCTGGTTATTCAGTGTGCATATTAAATGGATGGAGGGAAGCCTGGTGGTGTGGAAAAAGAACTTTGGATTCAGAGAGAACTGGGATCTAGTTGTAGCTCTCTTATTTAACAAGTAGGGAAAAACAAGTTAAAAAATCAGCGTCCTCATCTTTGGAATAGAGATACCACTATTTATCCTGTGATAAATAGTGAGCGGGATTGCAATTGCTGCAGACATTGGAGTGAACAGTCTCATTTCCATGAACGGTTCATCTGGGATATTATTATGAAGATAAAATCAGATGTGCAGAAGATGCACCCAACATAGAGCATGGCATACATTAGGCATCCAATTAGTGCACGTTCTCTCTCCTATAGACCATTTCACTGTGGAAGGTAAAATCTTTGCACTGTTATTGCTCATAAACATGTAAGAGACTAATTTAAAATGAGGAGAAACAGACTTTAAGATTTCTTCACTGATGTGAAACCTTTGAACTTTGAGAATGGATTTGATTTTCTTTTACAAAGCCAAAAAATCATTCAGAGCCAAGGTAAGTAAATAAATAGAGTGACTTTTCAATAGGGATAAAAATAAATAAACACAAAAGGGTGTCACTATAAAATCATGTCTAAAAACATGAATAGATAAATTCATGATTTATAAATATACGTTTTCATAAAAATTCATAAAATAAGTTTTTAATATCAATTCCCAGTTTGGAAGCCAAAAGTGTTTCGAGGCTTACTACACTATAAGAATAAGTTTTCCTCCCTCTGGAAGGAAGCTCTTAGAAGTAAATATGTTTGTGTGGATGTATACCTTCTGGTCTACCAAAAGGAAAAGATAAAGGAAAAAAAGAAACAAAAATGTCTAATGTCATTACTCTCTGATGACACCCTTTACAATCTCTTGTCTCAGTATGTAATGTGTTTTAATATACACTCATTTGTAACCCGAGGAAATGGAGATCCAGATGAGTTTTAAGTGACTTGCCCATCCATGGCCACACACTGGTAATTCACAGATGTGGGTTTTGAACCTAAATTGTGTTCTTCCTGCAATGTTGCCTATGCTTCGTTGTACCCTACTCTAAAATCATCTTGTTTTCAGCACAAAAGTTAATGTTAGTCAACCAACTGATAATGTAATAAGTGAAAATATTTGGGGAAGTAATACTATAAACTATTACTGTTATTATCATCGTTAATTTTTATTCCCAGTGTTTCAAGCAGGAGATAAACTTAATCTGCATGCATTCTTAAAGAATGACTTCAGTTTTGTGTAGCTGGGTCTTGGCAGTTGAGAAAACACGCACAGTGGCTTTAGTGAGATTCTGAATCGTTATCTCAGGAGGCTCTCATGGCCTGTAGGCTCAGACAGAATGCAGCGGGAACTGCTTTTCCCACACCTCTTTCTCCAGCAAATTCAGGCTCACAGCGCTGGGAGGCTCCAGCTGCATCCAATTAGACTCCCCAGACAGGAAGGGAGAAGAGCAGGATCGCAGTTGCTGAAGAGACATTGGAGCGAACAGTCTCATTTCCACCAGGATGCACTTAGACGTGCTGTGTAGAAAGCCCATGCTCTGGAATGAAGCAATTTTAACAATGGGAGCATTGTTCCCTGACACGGACAGTTCATTGCACTTAGAGTGCTCACTGTGCACTGTGCACTGTGCCCATGCTGTCAGTCAGTGGCGGGGAAGAGCCCTCAGCCCCAAATCAGCTTCATGGTGTCTTTCTGGACCCAGGTTCAGAAAAGTCTGATTTTGAAAACCAGGCACCTTTAAGATCAAGTCAGGGCTGTCCCCATCTCTAAGTAAACTTGTTACTGCAAAATGTCTAGGACTAGATGTAGATGAAATATGAAGGTCTAAGAAAAATTATACTGTAAGTGAAGCGGCCAGACCAAGTGAGGAGACCTGCACTAGGTTAAGGTGGGAGAACATTGAATCACTGAACTTTCTTAGTATTTATTTGACCTGATCGGAAGAAACCAATCTTAGTCTAAATTGAATTACTGGTGTTTTTTTCTCTGCCTTGCCAAAGCCAGCATGTCTCACTGATACACCCTATTGGCTTCATTGTTTGGCATATTTTGCTTATCTCAGCTCAGGGAGAAGGCATGCATGGAAAGGCATGCCAAATGGTCATCAAGGCTAAATTTTAAAAGGAAAATGTTATTTTTCCATGGTACTAGTGGATGATGCTGTTACATTGCCACGGTAGAGTTGTTAACCATTGAATTAGATTGTTAAACATTAAGGTATCCAAATAGAATGATTAGAAGTGCATCTCATGAAAACCAACATAAAGGTAACGCATATTTATTGGCTAGAGTGCAATATTTGATAATTTCCTCCTTACCTGGTTAATGTTAAAGACGGCAAGACCAAATTAGCAAATTTAATATATTGGGAACAATTTTGACATTTAACCTAAAAAAATATGCATGAGGTATTATTATATTTACTGTATAAAAAAATGCTGAAGGAGGAGGATCACTTGAGCCCAAGAGTTCAAGGTTACAGTGAGCTATGACTGCATCACTGCACTCCAGCCTGAATGACAAAGCAAGATCCTATCAGAAGAAGCAGAAGCAGGAGCAGAAGCAGCTGGAAGAAGAGGAGGAAGAGGAAGAAGAACAGGAAGAGGAAAAGGAAGAAGAGGAATAAGAAGAAGAAGAAGAGGAAGAAGGAGAAGAAGAAGAAACTAAAAGGATAAAGAACACACACTGTAATCATAAGGCTAGTGAACAGCAAAGCTCAAACTTAAATTTGGGATTCCTGGAACATGACAGGTTACTTTTTACACCCCTAGACAGCCCACCAAATCTCTATTAATAAGTTCAAAGTAACCCTTGTAACCGTCAAAGCAGGGCAGAGTGCCCTTCCAGTCCTAGAAGAACCTAGTCTGCAGATGTGTTCGAACATTGACAGAAGATGGAAGAAATGGACAATAGTGGGGTGAATAACAGTGCAAATGCCAGGCCTTCCTCCTTACACATTGGGTCTGTCACCCTGGGGTGGAACACACAACCCTAGCAAAGTTTTTATGGAGATTAAGTAGGAAAATACACGTCGGATGCCTAGCATGGTGCCTTCATATCGTAGGATCTGAATTTTAGATCCGGCATAGCTTTCAGAGGGAACGCTGAGCTTGGAGAAGTCCTCCTTCTTTGGGAGCTTTTTTATGAGCTTTCACTTGGGAAGCATGAGGGTCAGACTTCATCAGTGACTTTTTCTCTTAAAACCATGTGTAGGGAAACTGAATTGCAAATGTTTGTGCGTTTCCTACTAAGTGATCTCTCTTCTACCTGAGGGTTGGGCAGGCAAGCATCCTTGGCCAGTGCTTCAGAAGATGTTGCCTGAGCTTCCTTCCCTGTCCTTGTCTGGTGCCACAGATCCCAAGCTGGGCGGGACAGCTTTTCTGGCAGAGCATGAGTGGACAACCAGAGCCTCGAAGAGGCCCCAGTTGGGGGGTCTGGCCTCAGCTGTGTTTTGTAATACCCAGGGCATGATGTCAGGCTGAGCTGTTTGCTTTTGGGTGAGACCCATATCTGAGGCTCTGCTTGCATCTTTTTCCGGTTCCTGACGTTTCTGTTACTGATACGCATTTTCCCCCTTTTCAGAACCTCTTACATACAATGAAAGGCTTTCACAGGGAGTAATTCGCTGCACACCCTTCCCCGCACACACCCAGGTCTTTAGGAGCAGGCCAGGCCCCCACTGATTAAAAGCAGGACTTTTCTTTCTAGCAACCCGCCTTGTCCCACATCACAGCTAATTCTGAGGAGAATGAGCTCTGGGGAGACAGTTCACCCAGAGTGGCACGTGGTGCATCCCAGAGTCATCTTCTGACAGCGGGCAAGGGAGGAGTGGTGGTGAGCGTGCTTACATGTCCTGTGCTTGCAATGACCTGGTGGCTGTTCATTTCTCACCTTGATTATGGATCAGTGTTCATAAACACTGGCATGTACCAGTCTCCCACACAGGACTCCGTGCTGAGCCCCTGGTCCCTTCATATAATCAGCTGCTATAAACTTTTCCTGACCGTTACACAGGCAACTTCAACTCCACAGATCTAAACATGAATCCATCGGCACCTCCGTCAACAGCCTCAACCCCATGCTCTCTACAGCCCAGCGAACAGACTCATCATAGGCCAAGCCACCAATGCCAGGAACTCCCTGTCTCTCACCCCTTATCCGATTAGTCACTAACTCCCCTTGAGTCACTCATGGGCATCTCTCTCCTGCAGCCTCCTGCCCCGCACACTCCCACTATCACTGCACCTGTTCTTTCCCTCACTTCTTCCCTGGACTGTTGCAACACGGCCCACTCACCAGGGAAGCTTTCGAGCCATAACAATGTCTGGGCCCCGTTTCAGCCCAATTAGAATTGCTGGGGGAGGGAAGGAAGGGTGGAGTCTGGGCACCAGTACTGCTGTGTCTTTCTGACGCATGTGCAGGGCTGGGAACCCTTGTGAGCAATGCCAATCCCACCCAGCGCTCACCCCTTGCTCAGATGGCATCTTCCATTCTTGCCTGAACTTGAAACAGGCTTCAACGTAGGCCCCTTTTCCTGGCCCCTCTACCGTTTTCTCTGCCATGTTAAATGCATCGTCCTCAGTGACTCTCTCCCCTGCCTGTGAACAGGTTCTGCCCTCTGCCTCTGACAATCTCACAAAACCCCTCCTGATGTCCAGTGCGAGGGGCGCTACAGGCCAACTCTGCTGTTACGAGTGTAAATAACAAATCATGTTCTTTCAATTCATTTTTATGTGGGCATCCTCCAGCAGGATGATATTTTGGAAAGTCTTAGTCTGGAGGCAGCAGGCCTTGTCTCTGTCTTAGATATAAAATTAGCTTTTTATGTGACCTTGAGTAAGTCGCCATCTCTCTTGCTCTTGGCTTCAGTCTGTCCCACTATAAAATGAAGGAACCGGACCAGATCCTCTCTTACATACGAGGTACAAAACTTCATGATGATCCACACTAATAGGACGTACTTCCCTCAGAGCTATTTGTGTTCCCAGAAGTTATTTTTCACCTTGAGCATTTGTTTTGCTCTGTTGTAGAGCTGATCCCAGCTCAGATTTTGTGATAATTGGACATTTTTGTCTGTATTTTCTGCAAGACTGAGCCAGGCACACATCGGTAGAGGTTTGAAGAAGGAATGGATTAAAGGTTCCATGCTAAGTTCGAGGGAGAGAAAGAGAGAGAGAGAGAAGGGGAGAGGGAACAAGAACATGATCATTAAACTTCCAGGAGATACCAAGGTGGCGAGGACAAAGGAATTCAGGACAGTCTTAGTTCTCCCACAGCCACAACTCTGACTCCCTCCCGAAACGCAGCCACCAGCATTGTCCCCTGTCCTAACAATGAAGAAATCAGTTATCTGGGGGTTTCCTTCTCATCAAATATGTTTAGAAATTGGCTAGAACCTTCTGGGTTTCAACTCTGGCTCCCCACCCACTTCTCTTGCCTTCCAGGTTGAGCAACCAGGTTTTTTCCAACAAATCCTGGGGCATCAATAAGCATTTTACAAAATAGCATTCCAATGACTTAAGTGTCGCTGGATTAAAAACAGATGGTTCGCATTGCCTCTTAAATATATGTGTTTGAAAACTAGAGGAAGGAATATTGGATGCGAGCTCACACGACGCTGTTTTCCCAGTCTTTTGGTGGTTAGAACGCCAGTGCCACACGTTTAGTTGAATTGAAAAGCCTCACAGGATGCTCTTCGTGGGTCAGTTTTCTCACTCATAGAGATGGGACAGGCAACCTGCATCCCAGTAGATCAGTGCTCGTAACCTTGGCTGTGAACGCTGGAATCACCCAGGGAGTTTTGACAAGCAAACTGGGGCTTTGATTCATTCCCTGGAAATTCAGATAATTGATCCTCCATGGTTCTTGCTTTGTCTCAAGCTTTCCAGGTGATTCTTCGGGGCAGCCAAGGCTGAGCGTGGCTGTCATGGGGGACTCTGGCCTTCCCCGACACGATTTTCTTTGAATTAGTTGGATGAATCGGAGGAAAGGTAAAGTTGATATGGTCTGCGTCCATGAGGGCTGGAATTATGTAGGAAGAAATGATGAGGTGTTCGGATGTCTTGGTAGAAAGGGCTGGGATGCCTGGGAAGGTAGCCACTTTCATCCTTTGGCCCAAAGGCCAGGAAGGTCGTCAGCAGAAGCATCAACTTCGTGTCAAAACCCCCAGTGTTACGAGCTGAATTTTCTCCCCCCTCTTTCCCAATGTATATTCAAATACCACCTCTCAGTACCTCAGAAGGGGGCTTTATTGGGAGATAATTTCCTTACAGACGTGATTAGTTAGGGTAAATTCGTTAGGACAGGCCCTAATCCAATATGACTGGCATATTTATAAAGAAAGAGAGCTTGACACAGGCAGAAGCCATGTAAAGATGAAGGCAGAGACCACAGGGGTGCTGGTTTTACAAGTCAAGAGACACCAAAGGTAGCCAGCAAAACCCCAGAAGCTAGGAGAGCGGTGTGGAACGGAGTCTTCCTCACAGCCTTCCGAAGCAACCCGCCCTGCCAACACCTTGATCTCGGACTGATGGCTTCCGGCGCTGCGACAATACATTTCCGTTGTTGAAGCCACCCAGTCTCTGTTGTGTTGTTAGGGCAGCCCCGGCAAACTAACACAGCAAGCTCGATCGCATTTAAGATCCCTTCTTTTAGAGACTCTCAGAAGAGACGGGATAAAAAATGAGAAGCTATTTAGCATCCATTGAGCACCTACTATATGTCCAGTGCCCTGCCAAGTGCCTTGTGAACCTTCTTACAAATGAAAAATTAATGATTGGTGTGATCATGTCTAATTATAGAGGAGAAAACTTAAGTGAAGTCACTTAACTAAAAAAAAAAAATCATAAACAAGAAAAAAAAGAGAAAAGGAAAAGGGAAGCTCTGGTTGTATTGGAATGAGATTTCTGAAAATTTTATGTACCTGAAAGTACGTTATTATAAGAAAAAGTACTTCTGGCCTTCCAAAGCTAATGTTCCTGCTTCCTTTAGGCCTATTAAATTATCTGTCTGCAGGAAAAGATGTTAACATTTGTAAGTGAGTTAATACGAGCATTTGGCAGAGAGAAAATAACTTCCACTTGGTGCAGGAAGAGGGTTTGTCCAGGGGCTATACTGGTCTACATGGGCTACTAACTGGGGGGCTTAAATGACAGCCATTTATCATCTCACAGTTCCAGAGGTTAGAAGCCAAGATCGAGGTGTCGGCAGGGTTAGTTTCTTCTGAGGCCTTTTTCTGGCTTGTGGATAGTGGCTGTGGCTGTGTCCTCCCATGGACTTTGCTCTGTGCACACACACCCCTGGTGTCTCTTTGTGTGTCCAAATTTCCACTTCTTAAAGCAACATCTGTCCTATTAGGTTAGAGTCCACACTAATGGCCTCATTTTACCCTCATTACCTCTTTAAAGGCCCTATCTCCAAATATACTTACATTCTGAGATACTGGAGTTTCGAGCATCAATAAATGAATTTTTAAGGTGCACAGTTGAGTCAACAGCCAACGGGTCAGGAAGGTTCCACAAAGGGACGTGTTTGTGCTGGTCCTTAAGGGGCAGGTGAGCACAGGAGGCACCTGTGGCATCAGAGGGAGGTCCTTGCCCAAAGGGTCCCAGCCACTGTCGTTGTGGAGAGGCAGGTGTTTGCGTTTGTTCGCATGTTCTGCCAGCTGTGTGATAGAGAGTTAGCTGGAGAGTAAAGAGTTTGCGTTGCTGCTGTTTTTGCTTGTGTGGCCCTGGGTCTGCCCGATTGGAAAGCTCGTCCCCTAACTGCAGGACTGTCTAGCGGGACAGACACCTGCAGACTCATTTTCCATTTCAGACAAGCCTTGTCGTAAGGCAGCTTAAGCCAGCTGTTAAAGGTAGATGGTTTTCCATCTGCAAAGTAGGATTAATAACAGGTAGTATTTCTATCCTATGACAGCAGAGGGTATTGGTCTCGTATAGAGGGGCTCACACAGCAGGCACTCGATAGGAGCTATTCTCCTGCCTTTTCATGCAAGCCAAGTAGCTAGTCACAAAGCGGTGACAACATTGTAGCTGGGGAGGAGTGTGTCTGAGGCCTCCCTGAGAGCTTCAGTTGGCAGAGCCAACAGCACCAGTAGGGTTCAGTATAGTTAAAAGGCAAACAAACAAAAACCCCGGAGCCGAGCAGTGACTGACAAAAGAGCCAGAGAAGGGAGACCCCACCTTGTGCCACCAACAAAGGCACAAGGTGTCTTTGGATTCTGAACAGATTTTTGTTTAAACTTTTTCCCAGAAGAAAGATGAGATGGAAAATCAGAGAAAACCACTCTGAAGACCCTTCCGTCCACTCCTGGGGAACCATGAACCGCAGCCTGCTGACCACAGCCTGACGGATGGCTCGTCCACAAATTGGGCGCTGCCTTTCCAGGATGCAGCCTGCTGTCCCTTGGCCTGCACTTCCCTTTGCAAATCGAACTGAGCACGTCACCCAGGACAGGCTGCAAGGCCAAGGGGAGGCACCACACCGTGAGCCATAGACACATGCGTTGTTCTTGTTGGCTGCACAAGACGCATTTCCATCTCCTTTGGCCCTTTTTGCAGGCTCATGCAGAGGTGGGTGAGAGGAGGGAGTGGCATTGGGTCTGCTGGGGCTTCCCACAACACAGTGGTTGGGAAGTTTCTATTAACTTAGAGTCATGGGAAATCGGGAAGGGGAAAAGTCACCCACTGCCCCTTGTCATAGCTGGGGAAGCAGAGCCCAGAAAAGGGGATTCATGTACTTGATGGCAAACAGAGAGCTTAAAACTGTATTGGGAGGAGATCAGCTGGGGATTTTGAATCTAGTTCAGTATCTTCCCAGTTGCTGCCTGCCATGGGTGTGCCATTGTGCACCTTTCTGCACACTGGGTCCCCTGCCTACAATGCCTTTCCCCTGGGACTTCGATGTGCCCTACAAGTGTCCCCCCAGTCCTTACCTCCTCCAGAAACTGTTCCTGGCCACGCACCTCTTCCAGGTTGAGCTCTGTCTCCACTTTCTGTGCCCTCAGAGCATGTAGCTCTCTGCCTGCAGCTGTGGCCCTGAGTTTTCTCCACCCAGGTGGAAGCAGCCCTTTGAGGGCTGGTCCTGTGTGTTAACTAGGTGATGGGACCCTGGGAGTCCAGGATCCGCTGGCTCACCTGGCAGAGAGTGCCTCTGGTGCTTTGGGCCTGTCACGGTCTACTAGGATTTGTGAGGTTGCCTTGCTTCTAAAGGAAAATAAAGCCTCCTTTAGCTACAAAGATAAAATAATTCAAAGATTTAGACTTGGGCTTCGAGTTAGACCCAGAAGGTTGTTTTCCAAGGAGTGTCTGCACCGTAGGCATGGCAGGCTTGGTTGGCTTGTACTCAGTAACGACGTTGAGTTGCCAACATAGGCACCTTTAGAAGCATCAAAAAGCCCCAGAGATCTCCTGTGATTTTTTGCTATTATTGTTAAGGCATTGATGTGCCCCTTTTAAATGAAAATGTTCTCTGAGCTAGAAAATCCAAGGAGTTAGTGTGTTGGGTTGAATTAGTACGTGCCAGTAGCTGGGTATAAGAGACCAGGGAAAAGTTACACTGAACGGTAAGTCCAGAAGTGGGGTAGGAAAGGTCACTGAAATTGAGACAAAGGTGACAAAAGTAAAGACAAAAGACAGAGGTGACACCAGGTGACTCACCCTTTAAATCCTGCCTGGGCAAATGAACTCCACGGGAGATGAGAGAATTCTCCATTGGTGATCTTCAAACTTGCCGGCATGTTGGACTCACCTGTGGGGATTTGAATGGCTGGGAAGCGTCCTGGACCATGACATAGACACTTCTGGGGTGAATTCCAGGCTTCAGTATTTGTTAAAATACTGAAGTATTTGTTAAAAATTTTCCAGACCATTCTAATGCTAATGTGCAGGAGAGAACTAAGGGACCCAGCTATCTCTCGGTAGGGGTGGGGGCTGAGGATCATTAACACTTATCTCCAAAACTTTGAATTTGGCCTTTGGGTCGGTTAACCCCTTGTGAGAAACTGGGCCAACGGAGCCTTTGGAATATTCCCGGCCCCTCTGCCGACACCCTCCCTAGAGCGCAGGGCTGCAGCCTCACCTGCGCCTGTATTCCCCCTGCTCAGGTGTTTGCCTGGCAGGAAGTGGACCCACCCACGCGCCTGCCAGACCCCTGTGAAAGGACTCAAAACGTAGGGGGCTTGGGCTGTTTATAGGCTCAGGCTCAGTTTGAATCCTCTTGAGTTTAGCAAAACTGAAGCCATCGAAGATAGGATACTTTTAATTCCGCTTTGGAGAAGTGAATGAGTTGAGAGAACCAACGATTTGGAACCAAACGCACCCGGCTCCAAGTCGCAGCTCCTGTGCTTCCTGGCAACATAAGCTTGTCAATGCCACCTAGAAACCTGAGCCTCAATTTCTTTTTCTATAGAACAGGGGTAATAACGACAACACCTGTCCCAAATGGTGGCGCGGAGAACTCGAATGAAAGCTCACTTGCCATTTAGCAAACCCTGCATGTAAGTTATACCCTTTCCCTTCTCCAGAATGCCTGCACGGTCAGACACATTGTGAATGAGCAAACGAGCTGCTTAGAGAATAGATAAATACACGAGTCTAAGCGTTCTACGATCTAAAAACACAGCATGAACTTCTTAGGTTTCCTCCTTAATAATAAATGGCTTTAAAAGTCATATTTTATGAGATTTTAATTAATCACCTATTGGGTGCTTTCCTATAAAATGGGAAGTCACCTTAGGGTGTACACACCAAATGAAAACACCAGTTACCCTGATGCACAAACCCAGCCACCACTGAAGGGCAGCCAGGCAAGAGCCTATCAATCAGCATCTGTTAGACCCAGTCAGGGCAGGAAATGCCCGTCCACACAGCAGGCCCCGCTGTTTCCTCCGAGGCCTTGGGCTGCAGACGGCGGGGCTGCGGGTTAGTTATAGCAGCCGCCTGCGTGGGACGCCGCCCCAGTGCCAGCCCAGCTCACCTCCCCACCCATTTCGTGTGAATCCTCGCAAGCCCCACTCACCCTCTTACCCATGAGGAGACTGAGCCCCGGAGCGGTTAGCGATGCCCCAAACTGCTCACTGAGTGGCAGACGAGGCCATCCTCAAACCCTGTGTCTCTGACAAACGTCCTCGACACCGTCGTGCCTCCTGTTACGAGCCTGGGACGGCGTCTTCTGAGAATGAGGCGGTGGTGAGTCACGGGTGTCCCTTCAGGCCAGGCCCGGCCCTCAGGCTGGGAGGGGACACAGCTCTACACCAGGGGGAAATGCCACAGCCCCCCAGAGTTGAGACTGGAAGGGGCTGAGGAATAACCGGAAGAGCCAGAGCCACACACAGATACATCAAAGAATATAAGATAAATATTTGTATTCAGACACATTTTTGGATTTCTTTGGGACAGAGGGATGGTGGCAACGGTAAGGAAGCCTCTTAGAGGGTCGGGCTAACTCTTCTGTCTTCAGGGAGAGAAAACTTCCCAGTTGATGTACGAAGGAGAAAGAGGGATTGCTACCCGGACCCTCGCGTTTTGAAGTACAGGAGTTAAGATCTGCCCCAGACATTTAAAATGATACTTTACATGAAATGTAAATGATGTGGGGAAGTCCACATACTACCCCTCCTGTCCTTTGTTCCTGCAGTCCGGGCGGTAGTGGTCTTATCTGGGTTTCTTCGCACATGCTACGCTCTTCCCTGCCCCTATGTGCAGGCGGTTCCCTTACCCTTGCTTTATCCTAACAGCTCCTGTTTTATCCGCTAGTTTTATTTCATATATTCTTCCTCAGCAAAGCCTTCTAATACTCCCACCAGATTTGATTAGGAGCATTTTTGGAATTGCTTTGTCTGCGTCTCCTCGCCTCGCTAGATTTTATTCTCTGCAACGCTTTCCTTTATTCTCCCAGGACCGAGCTCGCGCCTGAAACAGGAGCTCAGCTATATCGAGTGAATACATGAATGTTAAGTTCTAAGGGTGGGTGCAGATAGCATGTGTCTGTAAGGGTTACATAATCTCCTCTCGACAGTGCCTTTTAGAGACCCACATACAGAAAACATAGGATATGAATATTTACCATTAAGGTCTGAGATTATAGGTATATTTTTCCTTATTTTTTGTCTGTATTATCTACATTTTCCACAAGGAACATACATAATTTTATAATCAGATGATATAACCGGATAATGAAAATGAAAATAATTCCCCTAAGCCTTGGTAAAGATTACAAAATAATGCATATGTAGCTTTCTTCTCATAATCTTTTTTTTTTTTTAATAAAATATGCATTTCTATTTGCTGAAAACCAATAATATTTATTTCCATTTCCATTGCGGTGATTCACAGCTTTTAAGGTAATTTTATATCCACCCCCATGTACGACTTTCAACAACCCTTCCCATACCTAGCGGAGTGGTTTGTTACTCATTTCACAGTGGAAGATGTGGAAACCCCAGCCACGCACTGTGGAAAGAGAGCTTGGCTGGAGCTCACACATCTCAGTTGAGCACAAACATGGGAAGGACATTTGACATCCCTTAGCTTCATTTTCCTTGTAAGTAAAATTGAAAGAGAAGTAATCTCCCAGAATTCAGTCCCATGCTAGAGTGATGGGGTCTCCCCTTGTACATTCAGGATGCTTAGATACTTCCCTGCCTTGCATGGGGATGTCACCAATGTAGACAGAGCGCTGGTTTGGGGCTCAGACTTGTTTGTACTTTTTTCAATTAACATCATACTGTTGATTGAAAATAAATGACCACCTCCACCACCACAGTGTAGCAGACCCCACTTGTTGGGATAAGGATTGGGCTGTATCTGGCAGGAAAATGGCTCATGCTTTGTCTTTCCAGGTTTGCAGAGGTACAATGGATCAGGCAGCGGGTGAGTCCGTGAGTCTGAACACCGCCTCCTCCTTCCAGTGTGTTCCTGGAGCATCATTGCTTGGGCTGTCTGCATGTCGCTCTGTGGGTGTCCAAGCCAGAGCCTGGGAGAGTCTATGTCTGTGAAATTAACAGCTTGAAGAAAAATTAAGATCTTGGGAGTTGCTCAAATTTTGTAGTCATCATAGTGTAATCAAATGGAAGGATAACTCTTCTTGCATGAATGCTTGTAGAAGGGAAGTTATCACTCCAGACTATATGCCATGCATTGTCTATTTCCACCTGTGGGAGTTCCTCAACCAGACCATATATTTACTTAACCTTTTACTAAATGCCTTCTATGTAGAAGCCTCTCTGCTGTGCTGGCACGTAGAAATAGAAAGTAATCGTCTTTGTCTGTCTTTACAAATCTTTCCATTCCCAGACTCAAGCAGTGTGCACGGTAGACCCTCATTAAACTGAGTGATGAGTGAATGGATGGACATTTGGGAGCCTTCTCCTCAGACGGTTGATCCACTAACTTTAGAAATCCCTGTTTTGTTAGTTTTAAATGCATATTTTAAAGAATCTGTGGAAAGTGCCCAGATCTAAAGACCTGTAACAATTGCTTTTGGAAATGTTGCACAAGGTCCCGCCCTCAGAAAGGCCCCATGCTTGGTTTAATCATCTTTTGTCACCATCTTGAAATTCTAAATAGTTTTTGAGCAAGGATTCTGACATTTGCACCGGATCTCACAAATCACATAGTTGGTCCTTGTGTATCTTCCTGCTCTGAAAAAAACGACTCTCACAATACTGGATAATCCATTTAATACTAGTTACACAAAACAGCATGTGAATGAGCTAAGGGTGACAATCAGAAACTTGCTAAATTTGACTCTGCCTGAGCTTAAACAAAATGTGGATTAAAGAGGGAACCTTATAAATATGCTTGAAGTGAACCTGGCCAGAAAATATTTGACAAAATTGTGGACGTTAGCTATGAAGAAGTTGTTCTAATCCTCCTTCATCTCTCTGACTTTAGATTCTGAATATCATATCTGAATTAGTCTCATCTATTGAGCGAGTGCATTCCTTGCCCCTTGGAAGGACATTTGCTTCGGAATAAACCAGTGCCTTTGACATTGTAGCTTTATGACCATCAAATCCAGGAGCATTAACTAACTCATTCATTCTGCCCAGAGAGCAGGAGAACAGAGAATGGGAACTGGAAATTAGAGATCCCTTCAGTGCAGAGCAAGTTTCTGGGAGCCTGAGCTCCACTTGCACTGGCATGTATAGAATAGAAATCTGTCCTTGGTTCCCTTTGTCATGTCCCATTTTGTTTAGAGACCCTTATAGCAACAACCAGTGAGTTTATTGTGGTCTGAGGTCCTGTTCTCTGACAAGTGAGGCTACGACGTGGAACTTCAGCCTGATAGCCAAGGGAAGCTGGCAGGTGGCAGGAGCAGGGCCCATCCAACCTGCTTGGTGACGTGGCTGAAAACTCCAAACTGGGAAGCTCTCCCTACTATGACACCCCCACAATGACGATTAACCACATACTTTACTCTTATTCATATGTGGTTGTTGTTTTTTTTTTTCCTGTAGCCCTGGCATTTGGGAGATCTACAAATAAAATTTCTGCTGCTGAGGGCCTATGTCTCTTAAAGAAAAAGAGAAGAGAATTCATATGTGTTTACCTATATTTTGGCATTTATGTCTTCCAGAAATCCAATGAAAAGAGCATCATTATTATCCTTTTATAGATAAGTTAACTGAGCTTTTGAGATGCCAAATAACACAGGGAGTAAACCATGGAATTAGGATTTCAATACAGTTAACTCACTCTCAATACCTTGCTCCCCCCCTCGCCCCAGCGCATGACGTCAGCCCTGCAGCCATGGAGGAAAAGTCAGTTCTGGGGTGACCCTGAGTGGCGTGGTTTTCTTAAGAAAGTCTCTTCCTTCTGAGAGTCCAAGATGCAGGACCTCGGTCAAGTCTGCCTGACCCACTTCATTATCCTGAGGACATTGTGTTACTTCTGCGGGCCTCAGGTTCCCACTTGGCCAGTGCAAATAATAACACCCATCCTGCACCCTTCACTAGGCTGTTTGGAATTACAGAGAACACGTTTCAGGTAGAAGTAAATGCCAGCGTGATGGCGTGGTTATTGTTGGTGATGTAATTTGTTTTTGCAGAGAACTGAATAGGTTTATTCTGGAGGTGATAATTGGGGAGGGCTGTCCCTGTGCCGCCAAGCAGCAGAGCCAGCCAGGCAGAGTGCTTAAAGCTGAAAATTTCATGAGCAGGGCAGAGTAACTTGCTCAGCTTCTGTGCAAGCGAAGCAAGGCAACAGCGCTAATTAATGCGGCTGAGCAGAGACAGGCCCTCGTTTTTAATTAGGAGACTCTATGAAGCTTGCTTTCTTCTCCAGCGTCTCTTAAACTTGGAGAGGGCTGTGGCTCCCATGGAGCGAATAGCTGCCTCCCTCTCTACCTCCCTTTCCTCAGCCGGCTGATTTGCAACCTTGGGATTTGGGGTACAGGAAGACCAGGTTTACATCCTAATCCCCAGGAAACTTCGCCTTAGCTCACCCAGTCCATTTCAACCAAAGGGCGAAAGGAAACTAAGAGTTAGCTGATGCCAAAAAAGGCAATCAAACCAACACAAACCAGCACCAAGTTATGTCACTCTGGGCTTTCTGCACCGTTGCCACCATTAACACCTGGAAGGCCTTTGATTCTCACATTAGCAAAACATGCCATAAAGCATGAGCTTCCCTTCTTCCCACAGAAACCCTGGCCCCTTTGCAAGAGGGCCATGGGGGAATGTCACAAAGGCACCATTCAGCCCTGGAAGGCTTTCTTGGTGAGGCCTCTGAGGGGAGACTTGCGGCAGGTCTTCTCATAGGAATGTGCAGGCAGTTACAGCATTAAACCCCAGCAGCTGTGAGATGGGCAACTCTTAGAATGAATGAGCCCAGGACAGTGGAGATGAGTTGGTCAAATCACCTTATTTTATAGAGAAAGGAAATTGATGCCTCAGGTGAGGAATTCGATTTGCAACTTGAATTTTTTTTTTTCTGTCTACCAAGTATCAGACACTATGCAAGATGATGAGAATGTAATGATCCCCAACTTCAGCTGGTTGGGAAGTAGAGGCTGTCTATTATATGCATAATGCAGGAAATGTTTACCATCTATGAGCAAATGCAACAGAGCTGTGACTGTAATGAGAGCTCCGTGTTCCTTAATAGGGAGTCCTAAATAGAGTTACACACACACACACACATACACACAAAATGTTTATACAAGAACCTTAGTTGGCCAAATCATAAAACATTTACATTTCAAATTAGCTATACATTTTAAGTTGCATCGTGTATAAAACATCTTAATTTTTCTCCTCTCACTTCATGATGTGAGTTTATTCAGACTCTTTATATCTCCTCAGCGTCATGTCTTCCTCATCAGCAATGTTAACAGAAAAATAACCCAAAGTCTGTGAAATAATTAAAAGAAGTTTATTCTGAGCTGAATGTATATAGTGTCAAGAGTTCCTGAGAAAATGTGCTCCAGACGGCCAGGTTATGGTTTAGTTTCATACATTCATGGAGACAAGGAATTGCAAATAAAATCATAAATCAGTACATGGAAGGTATACACTGGTTTGGCCCCAAAAGACAGGGCATCTCAAAGCAGGGGCTTACAGGATATATGTGGGTTCAGAGAGTCTTTGATTTATAATTGGTTAAAGAAATAATGCTTTGTCTAAAGGCTTGGAATGTTTTAAGTTAAAAAAGGAAGTTTGCTGATTAGAGGCAAGCCATGGTATACCAACTTGGATGATCTGTTAAGCAAATTGATGGCCTGCAGGCAATTTGACCTGCCTTGCATGGCCTTAGATCCTGTTAATAATTTAGTATCTTATTGTCACAAAGAGTCTGTTTTGTCAGTCTTATGATCTCTGTTTTAACATTAATGTTGGTCAATTGTCATAGCCAAACTCCCAAAGGGAGAGGGTATAATGAGGAGTGTCTGACCTCCCTTCCCTTCTGGCCAGGAACTCAGTTTTAACATTTTTCTGGGGTCCCCTTGGACAGAGGAGGTCCATTCAGTCAGTGGGGGGCTTAGGATTTTAGTTTTAGTTTATAGCAAAACTGCTCTTTGGGTCCTCCAACACTCCTCATCTTTACTTCCATCTGTGTCATCTGAGAGGTAGCACTTCTCGAATGTTGTCTTTGAAAGTTTTTTCCTAAGCAGTAAGTTTCTGTTCACTATTCATGATCTTCACAATGTAAAGCTCTTACTTTATTGCTTTGTTAAAGGGATTTTAAAAGCCTGGCTTGTGACAACATGCAAGGAATGGACTTGAGAGGTCATATCCAACCCCACCTCTCCAGAGGAATAATTATAAAATTTATTTTCCCCCTTTGTTAATAATCTTATTAGGTGACTTCTGTGACGATCCAATACCAATGTCTATTGAGGTTGCTTCATGCTGATATCTTGTCTCCGAATACTATTCTGATTTGAAAAGTAAAATATTTGGGAAAGTCCCCTATAATAGATTTTTATATAGAATTAGATATAATTAAAGTCCCTATTTTTAAAAGGATATGTTGTCTCAGGGAAAATATTTTGCCTTTTATTCTGGCATTTGTGGCAAATGAGCATAAATTAAAAGGCAATATAGTATGCCCCCCTCCCATCTGTGGAGGATACATTCCAGGACCCCCCATGGATGCCTGAAACCATGGATAGTGCTGAACTCTATAGACACTATCCTTTTCCCTGTACGTTACATACCTATGACAAAGTTTAATTCATAAATTAGGTACAGAAAGATATTAAAAAGAACAGCTAATAATGAAACAGAACAATGAAAACAACATGCCAGCACCGTTGCTCTTGCACTTTGAGGGCATTATTAAGTAAAATAAGAGTGACTTGAACACAAGCTCTGTGATACTGCAGCAGTCAGCCTGATAACCCAGACAGTTACCGAGTGACTGACAGGCAGGCGGCGTCTCCAGAACAGATACGCTGAACAAAGGGAGGATTCTGTCTGGGGGGGACAGAATAAGTCATCTCAGGGTTTCATCTCGCTACTCAGAATGGAACACAATTCAAAACTTACGAAGTGTTTTCTTCTGGAATTTTCTGTTGAATATTTTCAGACCAAAGTTGACCGCAGGTACAGAAAGACTAGAAAGCAAAACCACAGATAAGGGGGACCACTGTCTAGAGAAGAATGTGATCGACTTTTTCTAGAAGAGAGAGGGTGAGTGCAATAACTTTTAAAGGAGGAAGTGACTATTCCCAAGGGTGACTTGGAGAGACCAGAGGTCGTGGTGCTAAGGCAATGAATGAGGTTGGGAGAAGCCCTCAAACAAAGGCACTGTGGGGAACTGTTAAGAACCATGAAAAGTCTGAGATTTTATCCTCTTTGCAAGCTAACAAGTGAGCTGCCATGGTTTCATGGATGTCGGCAGAAGAAATGAGATTTCTGGGGCAGAGACAAAAGGCTTTCTTATTTACAACCGAGAAAGTAGCTTGAACTTCATGGCTATCCTGGCTCTCCTTGCCCCCAGATTCCAATGGAAGGAACACAGAACTAGGCCCAGGCTGTTCCTGCAAGCACAGTGAGTGTGCATCACAGGCCAGGAACCCTAAGCTCAGGGAACCCAAATCTTTTGTGCTGGATGGCAAGCCAATTTGCAGAAATTCTTTCCTGGAGGGAGACATTATATTTCTTTTACCTGACAGTACACAAATTTGCCCTCTGCTCCAGAGCATAACACTATCTCTGTCTTCCATGGCTGCTTGCTATTCAAACATCCTTGGGAACACAGTTATCTTTTAGTGCTTCTGCTTGCAACACATTCAGAAATGGGAGAACCCAATGGATAATCATCTTCCAATAGGAAAACCAAATATACTTGAAATGACTTACTTGAGGTCAGAAAGCGAACCAGATCTGCTCACACCCTGTGCACACACACTATACTCTCTACCTTTACCACTCACATCCATCTGCTGTGGGGTCGCTAGCTTCCCTGGACAGCATACATGCCTCAGGAGGTGAGGGAAGAGCCCATGTCATTGGCAGAATTCTAAAAAGATCCCCAGTGACACATTCCCTCATATAACCTTTTGCCCTGGAGTATAGGAAGAACCTGTGCAAATGGAGGGCATCACTCCTGGAATTAGGTTAGTTATATGCAAAGGTGAAAGGATTTTGAAAATGCAGTTAAGGCCCCTAATCAGTTGGCTTTGAGGTAATCTAAAGACACATTATTATTAGGTGTGTCTAACCTAATCATGTTAGCCCTTTAAAACAAGTGCCTTTTTGTGGAAAGAGCTACCTAGCAAGGATTGGTGGGTGGCCTCTAGGAGCAGAGGCCCTTGGTCCCCTAACCACAAGGAACTGAACTCTGCTAACGACCAGTGAGCTTGGAAGAGGACTTCAGACCTCAGATTAGCTCATAATCCTACCTAAGCAGAGAACCCAGGTATGCTGTCTCTGGACTTCTCACCCACAGAAGTTGTAAGATAAGAAGTCTCTGTTGTTTTAAGCCACTAAATCAGTACATGGCAATTTGTTATACAGCAACCCATGCAGCCCACAATTGACTTCTTGTTGTTATATATTTCTTATCTATGCTTCTGCGAGATAGCAGAATGAAGACACACATATTTATTGATCACTAAAAGCATGCAGGAAATTATCTTGTCACTATGAAGATTAAAAAAATTCCCACTCCCTTTAGTAACTTCCCTTATCCTTTTTTGGACATTTTGGGAGAAGGGGGGCACATTGATGAAAAGTTATCTCCTAAACTGTAGTTCATTCATTTGTTTGTTTTTTCATTCAATAAACATGCAGTGAAGATCTAAATATGTACCAGTCAATGTGCTAACCTTGTGGATAACTCGTGACTTTATTTTCAGTCTAATTCCTCCTTCTGTTTTTTCCTTTCTGCCACCAACAGAATCAATTATATCTACCTACAAGCCTTCCATATTCTAACCTAGTAGTTCTTCTATGTGGCTGTTCCTATAATCACCTATGGAGCTTTAAAATAATACTCTATTCTCTGAACAAGTTAAGTCAGAATGTCTGGTGGTGAATCCTAAGCATTAGAATATTTTTAAAGCCCCTGCTATGAACTGAATGCCTTGTGTCCTTCCCCAAAAAATTCGCATGTTGATACTTAATCCTCAGTGTGATGGTATTAGGAGGTGGTGGTGCCTTTGGGAGATGATTAGGTCATGAGATTGGAGTTCCCATGAACAGGATTCATGCCCTTATGGGAGAGGCAGCAGAGAGCTCCTTTACTCCTTCTGCCAAAGGAAGGATGTCTACGAACCAGGAAGCAGGTCCTCACCAGACATCGAATCTGCCGGTGCCTTCATGTTGGTCTTCCCAGTCTCCCAACAAATTCCTGTTGTTTGTAAGCCACCTAGTCTATGGTGTTTTCATGATGGAAGCCTGAATGGACCAGGAGGGCCTTTATGTGATGCTAATGTGCAGCTTGGGCTAAGGAGCCATTGATCTGAATTATGAACAGGAGTTTATAATCCTAAACTTGAGTTAAAACCCTAAGGTTGGTTGCTCGGTGAACTGGACTCTTCCAGTGCCTTCCCCTGCAGTCTTAGCTCATGCTGCAAGAACAAATTATCATAGAATGGATGGCTTAAACAACAAACATTTATTTCTCATAGTTCTGGGGACAGGGAAGCCCAAGATGAAGATGACACATATCCAGTGTCTGGTGAGGGCTCTCTTCCTGCTTTGCAGATGGTCATCTTCTCATTGCATCTTCACATGGGAGAGAGAAGAAACAAAGGAAGCAAGATCTCTGGGTCTCTATTCATAAGGGGACTAATCCCATCATTAGGGCTCTACCCTCATGATCCAGTTACCTGCCAAAGGCCCCATCTTCAAATACCATCAAACTGGGGATTAGGGTTTCAACAAATAAATTTTGGGGGACATAAACATTCAATCCATCACATCCTATGAATAGGGAACAATTCCGTGCTTTCAGCTGATAACACAAAAAAATCTTTCTTAGCCTTTATTAGAATTTTCTTTTTATCTTGAACCACACATCTAATCTTTTAGTAAATTCAATTTGTTATATAGTACCTTCAATATATATTCAAAATACCACCTCTAGGCCTGGTGCTGTGGTTCACACTTATAATACTAGCACTCTGGGGGGCCAAGGTGGGAAGATTGCTTGAGCTCAAGAGTTCCAGACCAGCCTTGGCAAGAGTAAGACCCTGTCTTTACTAGAAATAGAAAAATTAGCTGGGTGTTGTGGTTTGTGCTTATAGTCCCAGCTACTTGGGAAGCTGAGGCAAGAGGATTGCTCGAGCTCAGGAGTTTGAATTTGCAGTGAGCTATGATGATGCCACTGCACTCTACCTGGGGTGACAGAGCTAGACTCTGTCTCAAGACAAAACAAAACAAAACAAACAAACAAAAAACCCATCTCCTCCACTACCAACATGGCCCAAGCTAGCAATATTTGTCACATGGATTGCTGCAATATTGCAAGTGCTTCCCATCTGGGTCCTCTGCCCAAGTCCTTTTTGTCCTATGGACATTTATCAGCAAAGTAAACTAAGCCTAAAATCCCACTGCTCAAAATTTTCCAGTAGTTTTCCATCATGTTCATTTTTAAAAGAGTTCTACATGCTCTCTTACTTGCTACTTCTCTGTTCTTATGTCCTGTCACCCTCCTCTCTCTTCTCCAGGATTTATGAGTTTCTTACTGCTCTCCAACACACTGGAAATGTTCCTGCTTCAGAGCCCTTCATTCCCTCTGCCTCGAATGTTCTTCCCTAAGATATGTTTGTCACCCTCTCACCAAGTACAGGTCTTTACCCAAATTTCATTTTCTCAGTAAGGTTCTCCCTGCTCATCAAATTTAAAATTGCAACCTCTGGCTGCAAATGAAGTCACTTCCTCTCCACCTTGCCTACTTTATCTTTCTCCATGGTACTTAATAATCCTCTAACAGGCTATATCTATTTGGTTATATATGTTTGCTTATTCTTTCCCTTATTTATATATTCTGTGAGAGTGACGTTCATGAGTTTACTTTCTTCTGATCATTTATTGCTACATCAGTTCTAGAAACACACCTGACATGCAATGGATTCTCAACAAATCTTTGTTGAATGAATTCACACTATCTTGGCCCCACACTCTCTTTAAATTCACTTAGTACCTAAATTGTAGCCTATTCTTGTCAAGTCATGTTCTGTGTTAGTAAGGCATCCCCTTCTTATTTTTTTTGGTCCAGAATTTCTCCCTTGATATTATTGTGGACAAATTTTTCAAAAAGAAAGACTTTAGAGGTGTATCTTTAGTCAAGTATTTAACTTCTCTGAGCTTATATTTTCTTGACTACAAAATAAAAACAACATACTTCCAACAGTACAGGCATCATATACAAAAGATTATTCATTGTGACATTATTTGTAACTGCAAAATCATGGAATCAATTTATAATAAATTACCCATGCATAGAACATAGGAACGTGATTGAATAAACTAGTACACATATACACGTTGGACCACAGTGCTGCTTTAAAAATGAATGACAAATGTTTGTATGAATAGATAATGAGCGATTTCTGGGATACAGTAAGTGAAGAAAAAACACAGTGCATGGAGTATATATAGCATGCTCTCCACTATGTAAAAAAGAAGAGGAAATAAGAAAATACACATATACATCCTGATTGTGCCCCACACACATTGACACACACAGGACAAACCATAAATTAATGACATTGGTTACCCTATAAAAAGTAGGTGGAAAAAGAGTTGGAAGGATGGGTAGATGAAAATAGGGTGGAAAGAATGAGAATACTGGATAAGAGAGAAGTGACACTCAACAGCGAGTCCTCCAATAACATCATTTCCTGAAAACTTTGTTTCATTATAAATTCGACTAGGGGGAAAAAAAATCGATTCCTCTCGCGTATCCCAAAGATGAGTGCATTAGGTTCATTGGTGCATCTGTGCTGTCCCAGTGTGGGGGCGGGTGTGTGCGTGAGTGTGCCCTGCATTGGGAGGACATCCTAACCAGGGTGGGGTCCTGCCCGGCTCCCTGAGCTGCCTGGCAGACTCCAGCCACTTGAGCCCCTGAACTGGAATAGCAGGCAAATATTTATCTTGCTTGTTTTTATTCACCTCTTAAAAATGCATATTTAGCTCACATTTATTTCAACATTTACTATTAGCAAGGTTTTGGTCTCTATTTAGAAGTTGGGTGATGTTTTGTCACTAGAAATATTCTATAGGAACTTAACTCTTGTTTATGTCAATTGGCCTGTAGGTAAAATTGGTTTCATTATATGTCGTTAAAGTCACGGTTTCCAAGATCCTATCTAGACACAACTTTTAAAACTACATTACTATTTCACACGCTCAAAAAATAAAATTAGTAAGAATGGAAAGAAAAGAAAAAAACAATTGGAATGCAAACAGAAACAAACGAACCTAACTATATTTCAATTGAATAACATAACCACAGTAAGGGAAAAAAGGAAGAAAGAAACGTGCCACTTTTGAACAGTGGTTTCTCCAGTTAATTGGTCGTCTACAGTAGAAGTTGGCCCATCTTCTCTGTAAAGGGTCAGATAGCAAATATTTCAGGCTCTGAGAGCCATACAATCCCTGCTCCAAACACCCTGCCTTTGTATTTGGAAATCAGCTATAGATAATATGTAAATAACGGGGGCGTGGTGTCCGTGTCCCAGTCCAATAACATGCATGACATTGAAATTTGAATTTCATGTAAGTCTTGTAAGCCACACATTTTTTTCTTCTTTGTTTTTCCTTTTCTTTTCCTACTATTTAAAAATGTAAAACTTATGCTTAGGTCATAGGTAGTATAAAAGCAGGAGTGGGCCAGATTTGGACCTTGAACCATTATTTGCTGCCCCTTGCACTATCTCACCGATTCAACAAGTCTAACTTCAGCTTTTTATTGCCTCCAATATATATTTTAATTTTTTATACCTTAATTTTAGTTTAATTGCATTTTTTCCCTAACTTTTCCAGCTCCTTTTAAAACATATCTGCTGCTGGACCAACACAAATTCCATCTAACTTCATAGCAACAGTATTTTCTTACAGACTGAGAATATGAAGCATATGCATTCTATTTTTTTCTGCCATTTGTACTGAATTATTTTTAAAAATGTGATTTTCTCTGAATCTTTATTGCTGCGTCTCACCTTGTTATGTGTCAGAACGTTTCCATACTCCCATGTTGCTTTCTGTTGTTCTTTTCTAGTTTTTCCTTATATGAGGTGAGATCTGTGTGTGTCTGCTGTTTGCCAACAGACACGGAGTGTGTATGCACTTTGATCTTTGTTGTTATTCACCTGGGTGCTGCCTTTAAATGTCCCTTGCATCTTAAACTGTGTAATAAGCATGGTCCCTACCCAAATGCCTAGTGTCCACCAGACCTTTATCCTATACTGCTTTGATGGAAGATGGGATTCTTCCCCTCCTCCTCTCCATGTGGCCTTCTGACCACCAGGAACTTTCTATCCTCCAGTCCTATGGGAAACACCTATGTATTTTTCCGTGTTATAAGTGTGCACTGCTCATAGGATTCTGCTTCTAATCCTCTGCCTGCCCTTGATAGGTTTGCTGCTGACAGCGTTCTGTCCTGCACTGTCATTCTCACACCTGGATCACTGAGATCAGAGGCAGCTGAGCACACCTGGGAAGCAGGTGTGGAGTCCAGCAACAGGCCTGCTCTCATCTGGGTAGAGGAGGGTCTGGTGCCATGTGCAGGTGGGTCCACAAGGCCTTTTTGTTCAGCCACATAGAGGTGAACCTTCGAGGGAGGGTCAGAGAGTGGCAGTGGCTGGCAGCATTCTCCAGGTTTCTCTTCCGTAGTTAGGATGCTGTGTTTCAGAGGTCTAGGTGCAAGTCAGTTATCAATCCTTTCCCCAAACTCATTCCTGCCATAGTTAAGGACAATTTCTTCGGAGACTGGTCTGTCATTCATCAAAATCCTTACTTCTGATAATATTGCACCTTTACCACTAAAAAATACTTTCATAAATATAGGCTCAGAGACACTTACCCACTAAATGACTTGCCTAAGATTTTGCAGCAAGAATTGGAAGCAGGATTTAAGCCCTCTTCAACTTGTGAAAGCATGCTCCTTCCGTATGTATCTTATCTCCTTAGACTACCAAGAAGTCATTAACCGATAAACACACACAAAAAACCATAAAATGCATGGTATGTTATTGTAAAAAACATGATAAAGTAATTCATCAAAGGAATGAAAGATCAATTGCACGCTACATGTTTCATGGGGGGTTTTATCCGATCCCTCTACGATTGTCTACTAGATGTCGGTATGAACATACAATTTAGACAAGAAGCCTCTGTTGTCACAATTCCAAGTTCTCTAGCTTCTTGATTTATAAGGCTGAGGCAGTGTGGGGAATGCAGGCACCCACGATGCATATTGTAATCCATAAATTAATGAGTGATTAAAATCTTACTAAGGAAAACACACAGCCACAAATCTGAGTGATGCACGATTATTGCCAGCCATAGCCAGCAGATGTAAAGAAATAATTGGCTTTTAATGCTCATTAGTCAGTTTTATTACAAATAATGCATTTGCATGACGTTTGTAAATTTATGTTCCAGTGGGAAGCCATGATGATGGCACAGTATAAACAATTGTGAAAAGGCGAAGCAATTGTGAAAAGCGCATCCACGATTTATTAATTGTTCAAAGTTACATTTATTTATGCGTTTGTTTTTAACCTTGCTTCGTTCCAAAACAAAATAATTTCAGGGGATTTGAAGAAACACAGCCAGTATAAGAATTTTTAATTGAAGACAAAGTATGAAGAAAGGAAAAATGATGGTCTGAAAATATAATGAATCAGGGGCGAAGTCAGTATGAAAGCTGAATGTCAGAACATTCTACAAGTGTGATAAAAATGTACTGCAAAGCCACCTCTGCATTAATTAGCATTCAAGCAAAAGAGCAAAAACTGATTTGTGTTAAGATTCATGGTGTTCATAAGGAAAAAGTAGAAAAAACAAAATGTTTTCTACTCAAGGGAAATATAACATTTCTTGGTAAAATGAGCAAAGGGAAATTGACCTTGTATTAATAGCTGATGATACAGGTGATATGAGCACAAAAGGAAACTTATATTCCATAAAATCTAAAGCAAATGCAATAGAGCTCTTCTTGCTAATCCCAGCATGTAGGCTGATAACCTCCTGCCACATTACACTTTAACAAAAATTAGCCACTGGAACAAAAATTACCTCTTTCATACCCCTTTCCTTGCCCTATTCATGCACACTTCCTGGCCCAACACCCTACCAACCTATATATATCTTGATTTTAGTTGTATAAAAAAAAAAATCAGTGTTTGCTGTTTTATGACTGTGTAAAAGTTATTCACAATTGAGAGACACACTACACTTGAATGGATTTTCTTGTACAACTTTGATTTCCTTCAGGTTGTCTTGTTCATTTCTTTTGTTCTCTCTTTATTATTACTAGTTCATCTCCAAATTCTTCCCCAGAAATAAAATCTCCATAGGGCAGTTAGACACATGTGATAATATTGACATTTCATCCACTAGAAGACTACTCTCTCAGAGGCTTCTATCTGGACGGGCAGCTTTCCAAGCATGTGACAGCTGTCACCTGGGATCCCCCCTCACCAACAGGTGGAGATTCCCCTGGCTCCCCTGTATTGAATTCCTAAGTTAATGAATCTTATACTTATTGATGTCTTTCTTTTTTCAGTAAAGTGCCTTCTTGAATAGCTATTTATTTATTTATTTATTTATTTATTGAGACAGAGTCTCACTTTGTTGCCCAGGCTAGAGTGAGTGCTGTGGCGTCAGCCTAGCTCACAGCAACCTCAAACTCCTGGGCTCAAGCAATCCTGCTGCCTCAGCCTCCCAAGTAGCTGGGACTACAGGCATGTGCCACCATGCCCGGCTAATTTTTTCTATATATATTAGTTGGCCAATTAATTTCTTTCTATTTATAGTAGAGATGGGGTCTCGCTCTTGCTCAGGCTGGTCTCGAACTCCTGAGCCCAAACGATTCACCCACCTCAGCCTCCCAGAGAGCTAGGATTACAGGCTTGAGCCACCGCGCCCGGCCTTGAATAGCTATTTAGACAAGGTTAAATTGCAGATAATTTTTTGAGTCTACGCACATCTCAAAATGACAATTTTATAACCATCCATCATTGACAGTAGGATGGTATAGATACTGGTTGGAAAGAATTTTATCCTTCTGCCCAATCTACCTGGATTCATATTTTCCTCCTTCGGGGAACACAGCAACACCTAGTGGCCCCTTTCCTGTGCATATCCTGCTTCCGGGAGATTGGCACTCCATCCTCCACCCCTCTCTGAGCTGGTGCGTCAACTATTCCAACGCCCTTTCAGACCAGCAACTTTTAGATGGTGCCATATGTGTTAGGAACACTTCTGGGGCTACTGGCCCACTCCCTCACCCACACTGCTGTCAAATGGGCCCACTGGTTTTTCATGTTGTTTGTGGGATCCTGTGATGGCAGATTCAATGCTCTCTCTGCCCTGGAGATGAGACCTTTTTATATGGCACTACAGAGGCTTTGGCTTTCGTACTTGGGCTCCTAATCACTCTTAACCTTATTTTCGTGTTTATTTAGAGCTTCAGTAGAGTTTAACAACAGTCGTGTAATCTCATTGCCCTTATGGTCCCTGTTTCCCTCATACTTTTCAAACGCCTGCTGCATCGCACTAAGCCATGAGTTCCCTTCCACTGGGACAACATCCCATCTCTCATTCAGTGAAGTCTTCACAAATGGTTGCCACCTCGAGCCAGCACTATACATGCTCCACCAACCATGAGTGACTACATCGTAACTACCCACTGGGTGGTAACCAGTCCAGCTCCAAGACCCCATCTTTGCCCTGCTTTCATCAGTGACACTATTTGGATCCACCCGGACGCAGACTCTGGGATGAAGTTTACTGTTCAGGGGGTTTGCTAGATTATCCCTATAATCAGTCTCCACGCAAGAGAGACATAAAAAAGCAGGATTGGACAAAGGGAAGAGGTGAACTACCATGTGGGTACAGCCTCAGCCAGTCCCATGGAGAGCCAGAAACTAAGTTGCCCTGAATTAGGCTCAAGTGGCTGGGCTCTTGTTCCCCTGCCTCCATCAGTCACTGGACATGGGTCACTCTTGGAAGGGTACAACTTTGGGCAAGGTGGCTCTCTGCAGCTGTGATAATCCCTGAAAGAGCTGGCAGCTAGAACCTGTCTCCTAACAGCTCTACCGAGTCCCTCTTTCGTGGGAGATATGGGTGCCACATCCTTATGGCTACCATGCTTTGACGCTGCCTAAAATGGATGTGGGCAGGAAAGTCAGGTTCCTTTCATCTTCTGCAAGACCAATCTTCTCCCCACTATTGAGACGGAATTATAATCTCACTGAGTTGTTGCTCCCCAGACATTCTACTAAATTCTGGAATAATTATCAATGCACCATAAAAATAACTATCTCTAGGGATCCAGATAATCATTTTTAAATGACTAGATCATTTCAAAACCATTCTTCTATGATCTAAAGAATAAATAGTTTAGTTTCCATATTTTCTACTTATGTGCCGGATACTATGCCAGGTGGCGGTGAGTCCAGGGTACATGCGCCAAATCCAGTAGGGAAACAGACAAAAACAAATTTGACATTGATATTGTTCAATATGTGTTATAATTCAATAATGTCCCATAATTCAATAATGTCCCGATTACAGCGAGAGCTCAGAAAAGGGAGCTTCCAGGGAAAGCTTCACCAAGGAAGGGACCTCTGAGCTGAGGTGTCTGACACATAGCACCTCATTCAATGAATGTTTGTTGAATAAATTATGAGTAGAATATTAATAGGCAGCAGAAATTAGGGTGGATGGTAGAATTCCAAGCAGACCTTGGAGGCCTTTAAATGTTTCCCTGTATAGAAAGCAGTAGGTAGTCAGTATGAATATTTATTAGGTAAGGCTAGAAATAAAGAGTGACGTCATAGTGCCTGGAATTCTCTTATAAGGAGTACTGACAGTATTCTGTGGGCAGCGGGAGAGGGTGTGGTGTTCTGGAGGGCTTGGGGGCAGCTGATACAAGAGCCGTTTATACAATGGTTCCTCTGTGGAAGTGAGAATGAATTGGCCAAGGCAACAACTACGGGAGGATGACAAAGTAAAGGGCTATAGCAACCTCCTGGATGACCAGTGATGAGGTTCAAAGTATGACACAGCCATGGAGGCGAGAGAAAACATTCAGGAGGGATTTGAAGCTGCACTTCTGAAAGGTACACTGTGCACAGTGGCATCGTGTGAGCAGGAACCCACAAGTATTCAGCAGTTTATATATCTCATCTAGTTTAGCTCGCGAAACAACCCAGTGAGGTCAACATTATGGATGCCCAGCTTACAGATGAGAAAGTTGAGCTCCAGGACCCTAGAGGATGAGCAGAGGTAAGATCTTAACTCAGTCCAGGCTGTTCCCCAAACCCAGTCTCTTTCACTGCAGCATTATTACACTTATGATCCAGAAAAACACCACTTCAATTAATAGAATCTATTTCTTCCCTAATAGCTAGAAAGCAGTAACTACCTTTTTTATCTCCTTCCTGTGTGATATTATAAGATATTAAGGAAGTAAAGACACTGGCTGAATTGTGAAGAGATTTATTGTGACCGACTGTTGGGTCTGAGCTGTTGCAGAGCCACTGACAGCGTGGGGGGTTCCAGGAGCTTCTCGGGAGAGAACCACGACCACATGCATCAGGCGTTGGGACACGCACAGCACTGCATTTCAGCACTGTGTCAAAATACACCAAGGTACTGACTTGTTAGTCTCTGAGCCCAAGTTAGTTCCTGCTGGTAAGTGAGGCCACTAGTTCTGTTGCCCTCTTTGCACTCACTCCCTGGGAGCATCTTTTCCAGATACTGCTCAGGTCACCTGAAACCAGTGACCCACTGCACTGCCTCTCGGAGCCGTGCTGAGAGTTTCAGCAGGAGGGCGTAGTGCTGCTGGTGCGCTGGTGGCCTCACGTGTCTATCACAAGGCTGCACGTCCACCGCTGGGACGGCCTTCTCCCTAATTGACTAACTGCTTGAACAGAGTTTTGCAAAATTTCTCTGAGGAGACCATGGAGTTGTTCCACAATGTAAAATCTTTCAGTGGTTTAAGCCTAAAAGGACATGATTATTCTTATTATCATTTTAGAGACTTACTAGAAATGGGCTTGAGCTATATGCCTTTTGCTGTAAGTTAATCAGTGTCTCGTGCCCCTTCCTAAAGTCCCCTTTAGGAAGGTGACTTCCTGAAGTCACCTAAGGTTTGTCCACAGCAGCCTCTGAGAATAAGGTGAAATTCATGTTTCACAGGCAGACTCGCATTTGAATCACAGCATCACTACTTTCTACCATTCCAAAGCCCTTTTTAGCCCTCCTCTGCCTTCTCATACTTGGGGGACAGAATCCAGACATAAAAAAAAATATTCTGTATAAGCTAGAGGGTAGCATTTCTTGACCCAAACCACTTTACATATTTGGAGGGAATTAAGAGGCTCAGATATGGAGGCAGGAAAACCTCAGGCAAGGAGCAAGAATAAGAGCAGGCCAGGTGGGCATGACCCAGGTGGGACACATTCCCTCCCAGCATGGCCTGTGCTGGTTACCGTCTGGGTAGCAGGGACAGGGTAGGTGTTAGCTGCAGAGTCAGTTGATACACTTTCTCTCTTACTGTTTTCTCATCCCAAATGAGAGATAATGGTCCAAAATTTTCACAATCATGATGACAATTAAGAGCAATACTATATGTAACATGCCAATCGCAGCACTTGGCATAGGAGAGGTACTCAGCCATCAGGTGTCCCTTTTCTTTATGATGGAAGTTAAGTTTTAGAATTTTCTAGGTGCTTTTACGGACACCATCTCTTTGATATTTTGAAATCCTGGAAAAGAAATTAGCATCTGCATTTATATGTCTGTTGAAGAGACGAGGAAAATTGAGGCTCAGGAAATAGGCCAAAACCCTGTGATGGGTAAGTGTACCAAACTCTCCCAATCTCAGTGCATGTCTCAAATGCTGGTAGGATGGCAGACAGACATTTTCCCCTGTCAAGGATTTTCCATGTGGGAAGTGCCAAGATGTTGATTCATTTGAATTGCTCCTTTCCAGAATGCTAGCCTCTGGGGAAATGGGAAGTGTCCCGTTCCATTCTCCCATTGTATTTTGAGCTTCTCCCATAGTCTGAAACTTTCCGTATTATCTCCTCAGCACCCCTCTACTCTCCTTTGCTGAGAAGCCAAACCTAAAATGATTTATTTCATTAAAAAAAACCCCTACTATTAAATGATTTATAAAGCCTCTTTCTATCCATTCCATTCATCGGTTACCATTTTGAGAAAAACAATCACACACACAGAATGCTCTTAATAAAAGGTCATTTGAGAAAATCGACATTTAATCAACAGATACTTACTGCCGTGCCTGTTACTGAGAGGGTGCAGGAGGGAAAAGCAGTGAGAGGCTCCCCTTACAAAGCTGTGGGCCCCCTCTGTCCTGGAGGGAGGTCTTGGCAGTTGAGATGTGCCTTGGGGTAGGAACCAAGGAGCCAGAGGTTAAAGAAAGAGTGAAGCAAACTCTGCCTTGGAAGAAAAATGATGGCTGTGTTAGAGTGGTAAGAATATTATGCTTTCCCTTTTTGAAATGTTATTTAAAGTTTTATTAAATTTTTAATTTATGCTGCTATAAAAATGAAGTAAGAAAACTGGCTCATTGGAACCCACTATGTGTGAGTTTAGAGAAAACATCATCATGTCTAATTTGGGTCGATGCCTTTATGCATACAGACACAGCTCTCTATGCCACGGCCTCTCTTCTGAGTTACTCACTTCAGCTATCTAGTATGTGACCACCTGAGTTTGTTCCTGACCAGGACTAGTTATGTGATTTGCTGGGCTCAGTGTACAAGGAAAATAGGGGACCCTTGGTTTAAAAAGTAGCAATAAAAGTGCCTTTAAAAGTACAAATATAAAGCTTTTTCTTTCTTCTATAGTCTCTGTACTTATGGTGTTTTTAATTTGCTATTTGATGACATTCTAAATAAAGAAAAATTAAACTTGTGCAAAGTGAGTTTTAAACGCAAATATTAAAAGAACATCTACCTTTTATCAGAGTCACCGAATTGTCACAATTCATATTTTGTAGCTCCTACCTGCATACATACTTTGTTTGTATCAAAACTGTGGAAACACTGCATAAAGCTAACGTGACTGTTTTTTTTTTTTTTTTTTAATTTCACTTCTTGATATGCAAACATTCTACCAACACTGTACCTATGACTTACTGATGAGAAAGAAGAACTGAAAGGAAAAGAAACTGCGGGTTGCCCATCTTTGTCATTTCTTCCATTTCATCATTCTCATGACATTTGATTGGTTAAAACAAGGAAGTAACACAACTGTGAGAAGATATAACAGGATTCCTTTGTGTCTTAGAAGGTCATTGCTTTTTTTCTGCATTTGGAGCAAGTCTGGTTTGAAAGGAAAGCATGGCCAAAATTTTGGGGCTATCAGAAGCCCTGATGACATGTACTTAAATGAAATATGCTTTCCTTGAACTCATTCTGAGCCTCACTGAGCTCCTGTGCCTCACGGGTGCTGTAGCATTCTGCATGGAAAGGACATCTCAAACACCAAATGAGAATGGGATGCAGGGAAAGGGGGACACATATTGTTCATATCTGCTCACAGGCATGTTCCCTTGTTTCATCTGACCTGAAAAGCATATGTTCAAAAATAAAATCATTAAGAAATTCAAGATGACAACAGCAAAGCCTCCAACTAAGCGTGGTACCCTGTCCAGCATGGCTGCTATGGGATGTGAAGCTGCCTTGCCTCGACCTTGCGGTTCTTCACCACAAGCTTCCTCTCCTTTTAGGGCTCTGCCCTCACATCTCTGCTCTGAGGCTAGATATGCTTTTCTGGATCTTTCTTGACCATATTGTGCAGCGACGTGTGTGTTTGTTATGTTTTACCCAGCTTCTTTGGGTGGCCATTCAAAGGTTTTAGACAGTTAGCCAGGGTGTCCATCTGCAGATTCACCAGCCAGTTGCTCAAGTGGACCTAAGACTCTATAAACCCTTACGTGATATTCCACCAAGATTTTAGACATCTTTGCATATACTGACTTTTTCAATTTTTCTTGCAGGCCACTAATGCAACTCCTTTCTCTCTCCTTTCTACCCTACTAATTCTTCAAATAGCCACATGACCAAGGAGAGTCTCAGTTTCTTTCTCTTTGTGCTTCTCACCCTCTGGGGAGGTGCTGATGGGCAGTGGAATGCAAAGAGTTGGGCAAAAGAGGAGAGGACAAGCAGAGCCTGGGCCATCAGCAAATGTCACCTAATAAGTGAAGTGCTGCAGAACCAGTGCCCATACTGTCCCTGTGTCCAAAACAACATACGCCACATCAAAATTAAGTCTCCTAGTTAATGACCATATTTTTTTCTGAACTCCTTTATGGAAATAAAAGCATGCTTTAAATTTTATTTATGTTTGTTTTATTTTTGGGAAAAAATGTCATCATTTAAATATATGCTCGTTGTCACCCTTTAGCAAAGCCCTTCAAACTCTTATTAAAACACCCGTTACACAAAGAGAGTACGTTTTGCTTTCTGTCATCCCTGCATCATATTTAAACTTTGACCTATTGTTTACTTACAGTATGATTTTATAACTTTCAGGGTGCCTTCTAAATGATCAAAATGGATTTGCAGAAAGCAGATCAGTTGTTCCTGTCAGTGTGCCATCAGGCAATCCCCACGAGCAAAGTGGTCATTAGCAGTTATTACTCTGATGACATCACCAATGATTTGCCTCATTCACTTTCTAACATGTTGTAATTCTGCTTTGAAAATGCTGCTCGTAATAAAGAGATATTGGCGAGGGTTTGGAGCTACCACAACTCAAGTCATCTTGCAGCTTAACTCTTCCAGCACTGACGGTTTCCTGCCAGGCTGCAGTTGGAGGGAATGTCCGTTGCATCTGAGGATCCGGGGTATGGGCGGATATTTGTTCATGATTTTCATGGTTTCCAATTATGGCAGCCTCGGTCATCCGCACCATTGAGAATTACGAAGCCATAAGAGGGTAGTGAGAAGAACACACAGTTTTGACTGAGAGCATCCATAGCAAGCCAGGAGTCTCGACCAAGGGACTGGAAGTCCCAGGGTCTCAATTCCCAGCTTACACTGTGACCATGGGAAATACCCAAGAGCATAGATGTGAAGCTGATTTATAAAATTAATCACAATTTAACTAACACAGTAAGTAAGATGCAAAAATCATGGGTATGTTGCTTGTTAAATTTTACTCAGGGAACAAACCCACATAAACAACTATAGAAATTAAGACATGAAACACTACTCGGACCGAGGGCCATCCCTCTTCCCCCCTTCTTGTTGCTGTGCCCTCTTTCCCAAGATAACCTCTATTCCTACTTCAGTTATTATAGCTAGGTCTGACCTGTTTCTGATATGATGTGAATGACGTCATACTCTACGTACTTATTTGTGTCAGTATTCTTTCACTCAACATTCTGTCTGGTGGTTTTATCACAGGCATCTCGTGTAGCAGCAGTTAGCAACTTAGTATTACATTGTGTGATTTTACAGCAATTAATCTCTTGCACTATCTGAGGATAGGTGGTGTGTTGTTTCTGTTTTGAAACTATTATTCTAAGAATGTTCTAGTGCCTATCTTTTTATGTATACGCGTGTATTTCTTTTGGGAATATTCTTTTATTTATTTCAGCATATTATGGGGCTACAAATATTTAGTTTACATATATTGCCTTTGCCTTGCCATAGTCAGAGCTTCAAGTGTGTCATCCTCCAGACAGTGCGCATTGCACCCATTAGGTGTGAAAATACCCATCCCTGCCTTCCCCCCCACATGCCTGACACTCTATGAATGTTACTACTATGTGTGCACGTAAGTGTTGATCAGTTAATACCAGTTTGATGGTGCATGTGGTACTTGTTTTTCTATTCTTGTGATACTTCACTAGTAGGTACTACTACAAAGTTTTCTAAATTGTTTATGTAAATTCACATTCCTGCCATCAATGTAGAGTCACTGCACATGCTCACCACAACCTGCTTTGGGTAGGCTTTTTTGTTTGTTTATTTGCCTTTCCTAGTGATATCTTGTTATAGTTTTAACTAGCAGTTTTTGAAAATGTGAGCAGATTTTTTATGCTTATTGGTCAGTTCAATATTCTTTTCTGTGAAATATCTATTCAAGACTGTTGCTCATTTTTTTCCCAATTGTATTTTTTGGATTGATTTGAGGAGAAAGGACTAAACATGATATTCCTGTTTTTCTCACTAAGTACAACTAAAATCAATGTAAGTAAAAGAAGAAGTAACAAAAATAAGATCAGGATTTAATGAAATAGAAAGCAGAACAAAACATAAAACATAAAAAAATAAAAATTAATTTTTTTTGTGTGGAGGTTAATAACATTCCTAGCAGATTTTTAAAGACAAAAAGAGAAAACACACATTTTTAATACCAGAGTGAAAGATACAGTCTTTAACAGGATTGTAAGAGAATATAGATCCTATAGCCCCTAGAATCAATAAAAGGACTATAGGTGAAAAAGAAAGATAATTTTTGTATCAATAAACTTAATTTTCTTAATACATAGATCCCTTTTCATTTTACCTGAGGAATAATATTCCTTGCAATGGAATTATTATGTGTTTTATTTGTCCAACATAATTTTTGTGATGATGCACAATTATGCTGTTTCTAGTATTTATTATAAATTGTAAAGGTGATATTTATCCATGTGTCTTTGCGTGCAAGTGCAAGAGTTTAGGGTACTCATCTATCTACAAGTGAAATGTCTTTGTCAAAGGTATGCTCAATACAGCCTTTAATTGCTGTCTAAGATGTTTGAACAAGTTACACTCATGTGAGCAGTGAGTAAGAGATCACTTTCTACGTTCCTCACCATCACTTGGTGTTACTACACTTATTATAATTTTTGTTTTCTGATGGCCATGATATTTATCACACTTTGTTTTGGTTTTTGCTATCTACCAATAGTGTTAAGTAACTTTTATATTATTATTAGCATTTCAGATTTCTTTTCTCAAAAATTATTTTTTCCATTGAGTTATTAGCTTTTTAGTAATGCTTTTTGGTAATATCTTAAATATCCAATGACCATCAATAATACATTGGTGATATAATTGGCAAATACTTTCTGCCATTTTGTATCTTTTTATTAAAAAAGTTGCATTTTGTCTTTTGTCATACACAATTTTCCATTTTAAGATCGTTAATTTTATCAATATTTTTCATTTTGAGTTATGTTCATTATATTTTATTTTAAAAATTCTTCATTGCCAAGCCCAAGGTCATAATGTTAATTTATAATCTGTTTCTCTAGATGATTTAAACATTGGTGACTTTTAGGTTTCAACCATCTGAAGTATATTTATTTTATATAGTTTTGGCTGAACACATTTTTTCCAAAGAGAGCTAATTTTTGTAGCACCAAATATTGGATAGTTCTTTCCTCTTCTGATTTAAATGCTATTTCTCATATGACAAATTTCCATACGTGTATCACTCTAACTCTGGATTTGTACATTGTAACTCAAGTCCATTTTTCTATTACTGAACTAACATCATATGACACTGTTTTTTTTAAGTTATTATAATAAATCTTGAGTTTAGTTTTTTTTTTCTTTTTTGTCTTGGCTAGGGAAAATCCTTTCACTTTATTTTCATTCAAATATAAATGAATGTTCTTGGCTATTTATTCTACTGTATACATTTTGGGGTCTGCTTATCACCTTATATGAAAAGAGATTTTATTCAGAATTTTTAAAATAACAGTATTATTGAGATATAATTTATATGACATAAAATTCACCCTTTTGATGTATAACATTCAGTGTTCTTTTACCATATTCACAGAATCATGCAAACAACACTACAATTTAATCTTAAAATATATTTTCTGCACCCCAAAAGAAACCCATTCACAGGAGCTCTCCATTCTACACAACCTCCAGCCCCTGAAAATTACTTATTTATTTTCTATCTCTATAGATTTACCTATTCTTGACATTTCATACAATGGAATTACACAATACATGGCTTTTTATGCCTAGCTTCTTTCACTTAGAGTAATGTTTTTAGATTCATACATGTTATAGTATGTATCAGTACTTTGTTCCTTTTAATGACCAGATAACATTCCATTATACCACATTTTAAAAATCCATTTATCGGTTGATGGGCATTTGGGTTGTTTCTACTTTTACGGCTATTATGAATGATGCTGCTGTGGACATCTGTGTACTAGTTTCCTTGTGAATGTATGTTTTATTTCCCTTTGGTATATATCTAAAAGTGGAATCGATGGGTCATATGGTAGCTCTATGTTTAACTTTTCGAATATACCAAACTGGATAACATTTTGAATTCTCTCGATCAATTGTCTTTTCTCTTGAGAATGGATCACATTTTCCTCATTCTTTTTATGTCGAGTACTTTTGAATTACAATCCAAGGAATTTGCCACTCAGATAACAAAGTATGCAGAACACATCCTACATATTTGAGTAGTATGCTGTAGAGCAACATTGAATTGGGTTGGAGATTGGATTCCCTTATATTTCCTTCAAGAGCCTTAATTCTTTTTTTAAGCAGGTTTTAACTTGCTTGGACTCAATTCACTTGATTGGACTCAAATAACAAATTCTGCCTCTTGAAATGTGGCTCTAATCTCATTTTAGAATTTTTTCCTTTAGCTGGATTCTGTCCCATATATACAAGATTCAGGAATTAGCAAGATACTTAGGAAGTGTTCATATGCAAAATTTACTTCAAAATTTATTTTCAGTCTTATGCTTCTTAATAATAAAGGCTTGAAAAATATGTACCATATTTTAATGTTTGCTGATTGTGATTAGTGGATATTCACATAGGTGAATATGATTTTATCTTAGTTTTTTAAATTAAACCCAGTAAATATTGATAATGGGCATCCCCAAATGCAGCAGAATTTAGAAAGTTTTAAATTATAATGTTGACCTTTGATTTGATTTTTTTATTTCTTAGCAAGAAAATGAATTCTTTTCATACTATAATTGACATTTCATAATTAGTAATTTTTTTTATTTTTTGAATTTTTCTGTTATTCCTGGACTAAACCTCACTTTGCTATACACACACATAACACACATCTATATATGTGTATAGATGTATATTCATGCATATTTAATATATATTTTATATAATGTATGTACAAATAATATATATAGTTTCATGTATATGCATGTTCATTTGTGTAGATATAAATGATCACAAATAGACATATCTATGTATATGTGTACATGCATTTTATGTTTGCATATGTCATACATGTTATATCTATGAATATTATAGTGTATATATACATTTCATATATAATATAGTGAAGAATTATATTCGTGACATTTTTTTTTTTGAGACAAAGTGTCGCTTTGTTGCCCAGGCTAGAGTGAGTGCCGTGGTGTCAGCCTAGCTCACAGCAACCTCAAACTCTTAGGCTCAAGCAATCCTGCTGCCTCAGCCTCCTGCGTAGCTGGGACTACAGGCATGCACCAGCATGCCTGGCTAATTTTTTCTATATATATTAGTTGTCCAATTAATTTCTTTCTATTTATAGTGGAGACGGGGTCTCACTCTTGCTCAGGCTGGTTTCGAACTCCTGACCTCGAGCAATCCACCCGCCTCGGCCTCCCAGAGTGCTAGGATTACAGGCGTGAGCCACTGCGCCCAGCCTATTCTTGACATTTTATTTGAACTTTTACATGGATGTTCATAAATGCCATTGATCAGTAGTTTTCTCTTTGTGTTCCTTTACAGATTCTGGATTTAACCTCATGCTAGCTTGGTAAAAACAATCTGAAAATTTTCTTCTCTGTGGCTTGAACAATTTAAACACAAGAGGGTTACATGTTCCTCAAAAATATAAAAATAATTTGCCTGTGTAATGCCTATTTAGCATGTGTTGTGATGTGTGTGCATGGGGTTGGGTGGATTGTCCCATAGTTCTTTGAAAAAAAAAATTGTGACATTGGTGTGTTTGGATCGATAAGGTCTTTTTTGGAATGCATTTCTGTCCTTGATATTTTCCTGGAAATTCATCTATTTTTTTGGGGGGGGAGAGGGAGAGGGGATCATAAATTTATTTACACTGAGTTCGGTGATGCAGCCATGTGACAGCAATTAGCAATATAAAATATATGTTTACCCTTTAACTGAGCAATTTCATTTAGCTCAAAATAATCCCTGCACATGTCTGCAAGAGAAGGTAAACAAAGAGCATGTTTGGTAAAAAATTGCATTTTTACCAGTATAATACAGCATGATACTATTTTTATAAATGTTAAAAGATCTCATGGTTTCAAATGTATTTCCCAAATATGAATGGATCCATTGTTCTTGGATCTATCTATCTATCTATCTATCTATTATTTTACAATTTGTTTCAACAGATACACATTAAATTCTTCATAGTGACTGTCTCAGAGAAGAGTGAAAGAAGAAGGGAGACAGAGACTGATTGGGTCTGTTATGCTCTATTTTTTTCCTTAAAAATATCTTGAAATAAATATAACACAGTGTGAAAAACTGTAGATTCAGTATAATAGATACCTAGCAGTCTCTTACCTTATCCTTCCTACTAGTCTGTATTTGTGATTTTTTTCTCAGCAAAAACAGACAAAATAAATAAAAAGCAAAGAGAAATGTAAAAAGCCCACCCCCATCCCACCACCTCTGCACATTCCCACTCACTGGGAAGCAGTCGCTGTTCACAGTTCTCTCCTCCAGACCTTAGGCTGCTCACATAGAAATGCTCGTTTTAACTCTTTCAGAAAGATTGACATTTACAGGAAACATTTGATTTGGTTTGGTCTTTAATTTGCATTTCCTGTTTCATAATTCAAAACGATTTTGCCTCATTAATATTTCTAGAGTTTACCTTCATACAAAAATAAACTTTTCCAATAAACCTGCCTATTTTTGACTTTCCACTACGAACACAGGGAAATAGGAAATTTACACATTCCCTCTTCCCCTCCTACTGCTTGATATTAGTTATAAAACATTTTTCCATGGTCCATCATAGTTATACAGTTATTTTTATTCATTAAGAAAGATTTTCATTTTTTCTACGTTTTAAAGTGTAACTTATATTTTAGGTAACCATAACTGCCTCAATTACTTCACCTTAGTTTTACATTTAAATGGATTTAGTACTCACTGTCAGTCCTTTTTTTATTAGGTCACTCCATTTCATTAGTTTGATTTTTTCCCCTTTCTGGAAATTGCTTGTTTTCATCAGTGAGCTTTTCTCAGAAAGGTTTCAGTCTCTGTATCCTAGCAATTTTTAGAATGCCTGTGGATTTCCTTTATATCTGAATGACTACCAGGGTGTCTATACCATTCCCGTATCACACAGATTTCCACCCAGGAGCCTCTGCTGACATTCCTGTGCTGTCTTTTGGCATTAACTAATTAGATCAGTGCAGTGCAATGTCGTTTTCCTCTTACAGAATTCTTTCTTTTTCTCCCTAATGTTCAGGAACTTTGCCAAGATATAAACAATAGCTAATACTTAAAAAGAATATCTTCTGTACCAGTCACTATCTAACTACATTACAGGTATTACCTCATTTAATTCTCACTCACAATAAACCAGGAAGCTCTTTTTATTTAATATTCATATTTTACAAATTAAAAATCAACCCAAGAAACCTGCCCAAAGTCACACAGCTACTAAAGAATGGAGCCAGGATTTATGTTGGGCAGTCTCTTAAACTCCTTTGGCAGGTCTGGATATAGATACTTCTCATAGTTGAAGGTTCAGTAAGTTTTTCATTTCACAAACTGTTTGTCTATATATGTCTCTGAGTGTTCTCTGTCTGCTCCATTATTTCCTCTTCTCCATTCCAAGGACACAGCCGTCCACACGCTGCTGCTTGGATGCATGACTTCCACGTCCGCCATCTTCACTGTGATTGCTGTTCTTCTTCTTTGCTTTCCAGTGACAACATTTGTGATTATCTCGCTTCTCTCTTTCATTGATTTCCACCTGGAATCTGCTCTTTTCCTCACCCTCTAGGGTATGATTATTCATTATATAGTGGCAGTTTTTGGTATTCCAATTCTTTCTCTACTTTTGCAAATTAATTTGGCGATCTTATATTTTAGCTTTTAAATTTTATTTATGTTTATCTGTTCCTCATCTTAATTTTAGTTTTTGATTTTTAATAAGTTCTTCTGAGAAAGTGTTTTAGGGGAATATTTATCCTCTGACTTGGTTGTATACCTTCTTCCAGAAGACCTTCCTTTCTATGTCATATGCTATCTTTCTACTTTTCTTACTTCTCTTCCTTCTTCGCCTTATTTTTCTCTTCTTTCATAATTAATAATGCCATGGCTTTTTAAAATTTCATTTTACTCATCTTTAATATCAGCAGCTTTATGTGGGTGCTTTCTTTGTTCATACACAGGACGTACAGATTCTTCTTGCTTCCCTGCCTTAGTAGAAGCTTACTTGTTTCTTCGCCTAGAGGTTCAGTTTGTGGACTCTGATTACTACTGATTTTTGTTTGCGTATGTTTCTGTTTTCTTAAGGAACCTCAGATGCAGTTTTGACTGTTTTGATTTGCTGATGCTTTATGCTCAATTTTACTTAATTTTATTATTATAACAGAGTTTATTATGAGTAGTTCAGGGTGTATCCTTCTTATGTGGGTAGAGAAATTATGTTTATATTGACTTGTTCTGCCAGTGTAGACACAGGACAGATACAACGGTTTCACACTGCTGTTCATACAAGCTCTTCTAAGCTGCTTTCCTCTTCCTCCCCAGCCAGGGGTGGGAAAAATAAGTGAAATGTATTATTTGAACAAGGTGCTATAGGAAAAAAGACCAATTAGAGCTCCTTTTACTATTTCCTTCCACGTGATTCCCTATGTCAAGGGACCACCAAAATCTATCAAGGTTCTGTATTATCTTGTTGTTTATTACTGGAAATAATTAACTGTGATCCATCTCTGGTTTCACTCCTGCCTCCTCTAAGTTTAGGCAAAAAATTAATGAGTACTACCAATTTTTTTCTCCTTTGCAAAATTTCCCATCTATGTTGTTGGGAAGAGGTATTTATTATGAAGTAGCTATCTCATAAAATTATTCACTATGGCCTTCCGAGTTGGAAAATATAAAGAGAATTTTGCACATTTTTTCTTATAAATGTATTCTAACACCCCGTATAGCTTCTTGAGAAATAGGACAGTCTTTGAATAATATTTCCTGAATTTCCCTGTCTCCCAGTTTCCAGATTAACTTCTTCAAAATGAATAATAATAAATTTAGCTCCATCTATATTGCATGCTCTTGGAAAATTAATTTTTTAAATATTGTTGCTCATTTCTGTTTATTTTATTAGGTTTTGGGTAGGGAAGTTTACAAGCCTGCTTTGTATCATTCTATTTTCCCAGGATTAGCTGTCAGTATTTATCCTGCCTCCAACATCATCTTACTTATCTATGATTTCTATATTTGCAAAGAAGACATTCAAATAGCTCCCTTTAGTGTGGTTTACTCTCACAACTTTAGTCAGTTTTTTTGTTTGTTTGCTTTTATTTTGTCATGCAACCTCTCTTCTCTGGATAGCCATCTTTCTTGCTTGTTTATTAAACGTTCACTTGATCATGATGTTTTTCAGCCTAACATTCCCTCTTTACTTTTTTACAATCTACTTTAGTGTCCTAGTTATATATTCCTGGATGCAAATTAACCCAAACTTAGTGATTTAAAACTAACAAAAATCATATTCTCATTCTTCTTACATCTCTGCAGGAGTATGGGCTCAGGTAGGTGTTTCTCACCTGAGGCCTCTGATTTTGTTATCATAAGGCAGTGGATAAGCTGGAATCATCTGAAGGTTCTGCCCATTCATATGTCTAGTTGGGCTGGGAATACCCAAACATTGGGGATGATAACAGCTGGAGCCCTGTAGGCATCTCTCTCTATTACAAGGTGGTCTTAGCATAGTGGTTTTAAGGACAAGGCAGTGACATAGTCCTGCCCAATTTCAAGAGAAGGGTAAATAGACTATACCTCTTAATCAAGGGAAGGGAAAATTCTGGAAGAGCATGTTGAACTCTGCTAATTGCCGTGGCTATTTTCAGGAAAAAAACAAACAACAACAATCTGCCAGAGTCTGCCCTCTGGCCACAATAATTCACTTTCCTTACACATTAAAAATATACTAATACTTATCCACAAGACCCGCCGGAGGTTTATTCCACGATGGCTTCAGGCTTAGGCTTTAGATCCAGAATTTTATCACTTAAATTCATTCTAGGTGTGATGAGGCTCCTTGGGTACACTTCCTCAATTAGCTCCTTTGCAATGATTCCTCTTGATCTAAAGACTTGTGATCTTTAGATCACAAGAGAAACATTATCTGCCTTCACCCTTCTCTGCACCTAACAGAGAAGTACAATAAACATAGGATAACTACTATACACATCCCCATTCAAAACGGGAATACCAAGGTGCACTTAGAAGTTGCCAGTATACAGGATTTCTGGAATAAAGTCTGGCACATGTTGTCAGAGTTTTTTCAACAGCTTTATTGAGGTATAATTGATATACCATAAACTGCATTTATTTAATGTGTGCAATTTGATGAATTTGTACATATGCAAACACCCAATATATTGTCATTACAATCAAGGTCATAGACATATCCAAAACCTCTCAAAGTTTCCTTATTTCTCTTTGCAGATATATGTGTGTTAAAACACTTAACATAAGATTTGCCCTATTAACAAATTTCAGAGTGCATAATATCTTGGTATTAACTATAGGCACCGTGTTACATATCAGATCTCTAGAACGTCTTCATAAAGCATAACTGAAATTTTAAACCCATTTAAAACCAACTCCAACCTCTCCTTTTTCCCATCCTCTTAACCCCTGGAAACCACTTATATTATTTTCTTCTATGAATTTTATCATTGTAGATACTTTATAAGAGTGGAATCTTGTAATATTTGTCCTTCTGTGACTGTCTTATTTCACTTAGCATAATGTCCTTGAGATCCATCCATATCCTCACAAATGACAGGATTCAAGATTTTCTTCTTTATTTAAGGCTGAATGATATTCTATTATGTATATATACCACATTTGCATTGTCCATTCATCTGTCAGTAGACACTTGGGTTGTTTCCACATCTTGGGTATTAAAAATAATGCTTCAATAATATGGGAGTTCAGATATCTCTTCAAGATCCTGAGTTTAATTATCTTGAATGTGTACCTAGAATGTGTGAGATTTGCAGGTCATATGGTAGTTCTATTTTAAATTGTTGAGGACCTCCATACTGTTTTCCTTAGTGTCCATACCATTTTGCATTCCCATCGACAATGTACAAGGCTTCTGATTTCTCCACATCTATGCCAACACTTATTAAATTTTGTTTTTATTTTGATAATAGCCATCCTAACAGGTGTAAGGTGATATGCCATTGTGATTTTGATGTGAATTTTCCTGATTTCAAAATATATTACAAAGCTCCACTAATTAAAATAGTATGATACTGGTATAAACACAGACATAGAGATGAATGGAACAGAATAAAAAGCCCAGAAATAAATCCATGCATGTAGTCAAATGATATTTTACAAAGGTACCAAAAATACACAATGGGGAAAGGATAGTGTTCTTCAGTGTTGGGAAAACTGGACGAAAATCAACTTAAAATGTAGTAAAGACTTAAATGCAAGACCTGAAACTGTAAAACTGCTAGAAAAAACACAAGGTAAAAGTATTTTAATGCTGATCTTGCCAGTGATTTTTTGGAAGTAATAGGAAACAAAAGCAAAAATAAACAAGTAGAACTACATCAAATTAATAAGCTTCTGTAGTGCAAAGAAAACAATGGAATGAAAAGGCAACCTATAGAATAGGAAAAAATATCTGCAAACCATATATCTGATAAGGGGTTAATTTTCAAAATATATATGGAACTCCTATAACTCAATAGCAAAACAAGCAAACAAAACAAACAAAAAACACCCAAATAACCCAATGGGCAATGAACAAAATGAACAAAGGACTAGAACAGACATTTCTCCAAAGAAGGCATACAAATGGCCAACAGGTATATGAAAACAAGTTGTTAGTCCTTGATTAGAGTTTACTTCTAATGTCATAATATGATTCCCATAGCTCTGATCTCTGAATTATCCTTCTTTTTTCTTAAAATGTAACACATGTTCACAGCTTTGTAGTTTTTCAACTGATTTCCTGCCTATAGAAGTAAAGGATTCAAAGTTCTCTTCTTATTTTCTTAGGTTTGTTGTTACTTTCAGTATAAGCTAATATAATTCCTTTAAAAACTTTCTGAGTTTTCAATGAATCAATTTATAATTCCCTCCATTAGCTGCAAGCCACGTCCAAAAACTTCTTCAAGATAATCCCTTTTCTACTATGGACTCTCTGGGGATTGCTGTGAGATGATGATCTTAAGATTCTCAGAAAACCTGTTGTTTGAGAAATAGAATCTGCAAGTCATGTTCTTAATATCTTTAGAAGCATTTCTGTCTGTTGAAAGGGTTTATTAGGCAACACCTTAAACTGCTCTGTGATGTTAACAAAGTGTTCGACATTCTTGGCTTCTCCTTCACTTCATATTTTCCTGATATTGTACCCAATTTATTTTCTGTCCAGAAGTTATTTCTGAATTTTTTCATCGTTTGCCCATTGGTAGTCTGAGAAAGTTTTATTTCCAAACCTAGGAAGTCCTCGGCCCTCTATATTTAATAGCTTTTTCTTTAGATTATCTATCTCCTTTCACATTTTACTATATTCAGTAAAAAGAAGCCACATCACATCAACTTTCTGCCTAGAAATCTCAGCAGGATCATTCAGGGCACTGGGTAGTTTGCCTGTTTTCTATGTTATAGCTGGAAATAGTGATGCTAAACTTTCTACCACTATGTAGGAAGGGTCTTCTTTCTTCCAACTTATAGTTGCCTTTTTCTCACTTTTCTTTGAGTCTTCCCTGACCATCTAATTGGGGATCATTAAGCTTCCAGTGTTTTCTAAAGACTTTTCCAACTTTTGAGTCATTCTTTAGCCCTGAAGCCCCTTAATCACTTAGTCCCAAAGGCACTGCCACATGTCTTAGACTTTGTTACAACAGCACGTCACTTACAGGTGCCAAAACGTGTTCCAGGGATCTGTTGCTGCATAAGAAATCACTCCATACCTCAGGGGCCTCAAACAACAGCGTTTGTTTCATTATCATTCCTTACATTTCTGGGGTTGACTAGACTCAGTGGGAAAGGTCACAGCCGATGCCTTTCATATAGCTATAGTCCCATGTGGCTGAGGCTGGAACTTGAGTGTCTCCTCTCTCACCTGCATGGTGGCAGCACTGGGAGATTCAAACTGCTGAGGTCCTGGAATGGCTGGGAACCTTGGACGTCTCTCTCTGTCTCTGTGTGGTCTCTCCAGTTGGCCTTTCCAGTATGGCAGCTTTAGGATAGCTACAGCATTGCTGGAATTCTTATGTGATAGCTCAAGGCTCCAAAGTGCATTTCCTAAGAGAGAAAGACAGAGACAGAGAGACAGAGAGAGAGAGAGAGAGAGAGAGAGACAAGCCTAATCTGCATTACCTTTTCTAACCCGGCATCAGAAATCACCTGTGTTCCTTCTGCCACTGTCTCTTATTTGGACGAGCCATTAAGGCCTGTCAAGACTCAAGGGGTGGATAAATATGCTTTGCTTCTTGATAACAAAATTCTGGAAGAGGATGTGGGAGAAGAATTATTATTGCGGCCATTTTTGGAGACTATAATCTGCCACACTGAGTCCTACCTACTATTTCAGGCATTCAACATTTCTAGGAGGAAAGCCCAGTGATACAGGCAGGTCAAGAGTGGGGATGGAGAAGGTATGGTGAGCCCCACCCTGAAAAATAAAGACAAGCCTTGGGACCTCCTGAGAAGGGAGTCAGAAACTCCAGCGCAGGGATTACACCTGTAAAGGGTTTTTAAGTTTCGAAAGCTTTGCTGTGTGTTGTGGCTTCTCATCCACAGTCAACAAACGTGAAAACTAAGGATCAGAGAAGTTAAGTGACATCTCACTCTCCATGGTTGCACAGCTAATTTTGGTGGGGACAGAATGAAGATGCAAGTCTGTTGAACTCTGAAATCTGTGCTGCCTCTGCTGTACCGAGGTTCCATGGGGAAGAGCCTTCAGCACGCCCCTTTCAGGGGTAGCAGCCAATGCACTGCTTTTCTTTCCATGAAGGATTTTGTTCAGAAATCCATTTGTCTTCGCTACTGGGAGACGCTTGCTCTGCCGCATGACTCAAGCTTTTCAACTTATTTACTCCTCAAATCCCTCATTAGGGAATCCAGGCTGGGGAGAGTTCTAGGCATGGTTAAAAAGGTTTTTTATTTTTTTTTCCTCTCCCTCTTCCTATTTTTGCTTTTATTTTTAACTGCACTTCTTTCTGACAGGAACTCTGTTTGTCCTGACTTGAATCTGATGTTATGAGTCACTGGGGAGATATAATATGCTGATTGCCAAACCAGGTTATTATTATTTTTTTCTTTTTCTATGACTCATTCTCTTCAAAATCTCTAATTTATGATAAAAGTCAGTAAGATGTAAGCACAGAAAATGTTTCTAATGGGCTGTCTCGTTATGTTTGCACCCGCTTTGTCTAGTTTAACTCTTGGGGTGAAGCGCGAACCACATGCCTGGTAGAAAGGGCTGAAGCCAGTGGTTCACGGCCGCCCCTGCACTAAGGCCAGAGCAGACCCTGGGAGCAGCAAAGGGCTGGGCTCGTAGGAATAATTTCTCTTATGACCCGGTGGAAGAGGAGGCTTTTGATGAGACATTGTTAATGCTCCCTATATACGTGCACTGAGAGGGCAAAGGGACACAACACGTTGTTTTGCTTTACAATGTTTCCAATGAAGGAACATTAGACATTGTCACCCCCTTAAAACGCCACCAAAGAAATGGAGCAAAGTGATATGCAAAATATGAATGTGGCTCACAGGACTACAGTATAAACTTAGCAAATATACTCAGGAGTAGAAAGAGATGAGGGTCATTTTTTTATGATCAACTTTATTACATAAACCAAGAGTGAAGAGTATTAGACCAGGACAGGATTGTCAAGGTCTCATTCCATGCACAACTACTTTTCATAGACCCCTGGACAGATGCAACCTTTGAAAGTGCCCAGTGATGGGGACCTCCCAACTGACTCAAATATTTAGCCACCTGAAATTCACTAACCATTGAACTCTTACTCTGTGCCCCTAGGAGCCAGAGACCCAAATGTGAGAAGGGTGTCTCTGAGCTGCCCTGGTCTCAGGAGGACAAAGTCCTGCCTGTTACTCAGCCCCACCTGCAGTGTCCCTGGCTCTCGAGCCTCCCACCAAGCCTATTCAGCCTGTGCAGGAGCCAGAGTGTCAAACCGAGGTGGCTTCTCAGCTGCTGCAGATGTGGCCTTTTGTCCCCTGGGCTGTGCATTTCTGTCATCCTCTATCTGGCAGCCTAGCTTGTCAGTGTCACTACCTGGGAGCTGCCAGTGCAGGGGGTGCAATGGCCCATAGCCTTCTGCCAATTTCAGTGGTCCCCTCTTGTTATGGACTGAACCCTGTCCCCCTAAAATACGCATGTAGAAGTCCCAACCCCCAATGTGACTGTAGTTAAGGGTCTTTAAGGAGCTAATTAAGTTTGAATGAGGTCAAAAGGGTGAGATGCTAATCCAATAAGACTTGTATTTTTATGAAACGAGGAAGAGACGCCAGGCGTGTGCATGCAAGGAGGAAAGCCGTGTGAGGACACAGTGAGAAGGTGACCATCTGTCTGCAAGCCAAGGAGAAACCACCCTGCCTCACCCTGTTCTTGAACTTTCAGCCTCCAGATCTGTGAGGAAATAAATTTCTGTTGCTCAAATCACCCAGTCTGTGGGCTTCTGTGATGGCATCCTAAGAGAAGTAATACACTTCCTTTAGTGTCATTCTCTTGTCCGAGAGAGACTTTCCAGGGAGGTAAATGTCTGGGTCCTGGCCACCAGGCCAGCTGCCATCTTACTCCACCTGGTACCAAGTTGATGTTGATGTTTTGATTTAGTCCCAAAGATATTGTAGTTCAGCTTTTTTCTTTCTTCTTCCCTTTTTGTTTCTTTTTAGTTTCACTTCATCCAAGCCACCAAAGGTCTTTACTTACCATTCCTCTTTCTGGCTCCTTAAATCAGTATTTCTTCCATCTCTTTCCAAAGGCACTGGTTTTCCATTTTTATGAGCAAATTTGACATGAGCTTTGTACTTTTTCTTCAACGACATCATACCGTCAATCTCCCCCACCAAATAAAAGCTTTCACAGGGTTCTAGTTTAATGACAGAGACACCCATAGGCAAAAGTCTTACATGCTGAGCTGGGAGGGACTGCAGGGAGAGTGACATCTTCCGCAGAGAGCCATCCAGGCAGGTGGCACAGCGGGGCAGCGGCTGAGCCTCAAAGGGCAGGGATGAATTCAGGGCTGCAGAAGAGAGAGAAAAGGTCCCGGCTGGGGGAACAGCATGCAGGCCTGGGGGAGGTGTGAGCTGAGTGTGTGTGAGAAAGAGCAAGCAGGCTCCTGTGGTTGCAGCTCACGGTTCTAGGTTATGCAGGGAGGTGCTGGGGTCTGGTGGTACCACGAGAGACGTGGTGGCAGATTTACCTGCACAGCGAACACCTGGGTAAGGAGCAGGTCCTGAGCACTCCGAGCCTGCGTTTCTTCTGAGAAAGTCTCTCATAGATGACAAATGGGTGGTACCATGTTTTGGGCCAACAATTTACCCAGATTGTAGAGGAAGTCCTGGGTTAAACGCAGCTCCTTCTAATGCCCTCTCATGTGCTTTTGTTAAATGGTGCTGAGAGATTTTTACAAATTAAACTTCACCCACCTCTCATCGGTAGACTCTGACTGACATTTTCAATATCCAATCAGGACACAGGGAAGTGGAGGGGTGGGGGCTATGCAGCTTTTTAGGATCCTTCACCAGGTAAACAAAAGAACGTGGATTTAACTTCAGATCTTTATGATTCCAAAGCTGTGCTCCCTCCACTGTACTCCCTTCTTTAAGCATCGAATGGCATTTTTACAGGAAAATAAAGGCTATTCCAAATGTGATATTTTGCTGACCTTTGGAATATGTCCACAAAGTGCCTGAATCACCTACTACAAAAACAGTTCTAGTCTGGGATCATGGAGACTCTCTTCCCTGAGTGAGTTAAGTGCATGAGCTTTATGGGAAAAATGTGAGGATATATTTTGAAAACCAGTATACATAAGGCGCTTAGGCCAATACATGACACACAGTAATTGCTCGATAAATGTTGTCTATTATTAATGTGAATAAGTAATATTTTCTTAATTGTGTATATATGCTTTTTTATAAATGTATACATAGGTATATGGAAAGTTTTTAAAAAGTAGTGCTCATAAACACATACATTTAATCCACATAATTGACTTATTCCTTCATTCAGCCAATATTCCCTGAGCACCAATAGCTTTTAGGCCTTTGGGATAGGAGTTTACACCTTTATGGAACTCACAGTTCAAAACGGACTGTGAATCACTTAGCCTTTATTAACAAAATGGCATGGCAAGTGCTGCCATCTTTGTTTACTTCTTCATATGACAATAATTTTGTGATATTTTCTATAAAGAGAAGAGAAAAATAATGTGGGCCTTTTCTTCTTGCATAGTTGATTTATTTCTTTATATTGTTAATAGTTCAGAAAATCTTCTGTCGCTCTCATAATTCCTTACACCATAGGAAGGTTTACTGTTGTTGTCAAATTTGGAAAAACCACCATCACATTTCTTTTATTTAGAAACCATAAGATTTCAGTTCATTGTGCATTTTCTTGTGCAGTAACACTCTTAAAAACTTTGATTAGACAACACTCATTAACCAGCTTCTCACGATGTCTTTGTTGCAATGACATGTTATGAGTCTGCTGTTTTCATGATGTATTTCCAGTCAAATCAGCAGGAAATTTAAATAATCACTTTCATAATTCTATTTTCCCTGATTCCTTTCTAAAAAGAAAAAAAAAGCATGTGGGGTGTTTTAATTGTGTATTCTGTATTATCAAGTATATTCTGAGAAGGCTAGAACTTCTGTTTCAAATTATCCGCTTACAATTTTACATGTTTGGTGATTGAAAGCATTTTCCACAGATTAGCTTCTGGCTCTTCACATTCCAAAGCCTGTTTCTTCTCTACTCCCTGTGCACTTCTGCAGCCCCCGGGGCAAGTTTATATTGTGAGTCAACCCCTGGCCCTGCTCCTTTGTGTCATGGCACCGGGTGAGTTGACGTAGTGGGTGGTAGGAATATTTCTAGAAGCTGTTCTTATACCAGGATGGTTAGAATAACCTAATTGTTCTGGAAGTGACTGTGAGACATATAAATTTATTTCAATAAACCCAAGTTAACCCCAACTAAAGTGTTTCTCAGTTAGATCTTCAAAACACCAATAGCAACTGCAATACCACTCTAAACAAGGAGAAGTTCGAAGAAGATGGAATGGATAGTGAGAGCAGCCTTAAGTGACCAAGTTCCACATGAACATCTAAACACACATTCGGAGCCCCTCTGAGAACGTTGGAAAGGGTCCATGCACATGGAGAGCTCCAAGCTTAAGTTTCTTTAAACTCACAGAAAACACACCCTGGCTCCATGTTTGGAATCTTCGCAGACTGTAAAACTAGTTATATCACTCTGAAAAGCATTGAATGGGATGACAAAGAACACGTGCTAATTCCCAGACCAACACCCAGGACACAGATTTTTTTATGACTATAGACAGCTCTGTTGTGAGCACGAAGCCTATCAGGTCCTGGATGAAAAAATAATTTCCGTTTCCATGTTCTTTTTGGCACCTAAATTGTTGACTTATAAGCAGTGGTCACTGAAATGGTCTATATCAAGAATAACAGCTTCACACCTTAATCAGTCCACCAGGGTGTAGCTAACCCTCCTCCTAGAGTTCCTAGTCATTGTAATCTGATCAAAAGTGAAGGAGAAGAGAAATTGTGCCCCTGGGGTGGCTCACCCTAATTGGAAAACAAGTTGTCAGCTGGGAAGAGTGAGTCGGCCTCTAATTATTAGGCAGGTCTGAATGGCTGGGCATGCCTTGCTGATGGGTAGAGGTTCAGCAAATGCTCTGAGGAATAGTTTCCTGGAGAGCCATGCTCTGCTAAATCTAGTTTCCCTAGGGGTCCATCCTCCTCACTCCTACAACTGGTGTGGTTTTCCAGAAAATAAAATATGCCTATTTTGCTTGTTTCCCTAAAGACTACCAGTGGTTATGATGAACCTTGGAACAAAGTCCCAAAGTCTTCAGCTGATACCCAGAGCTCTTCATCATCCATATTGGCCACCAAGAGCATCATCTCACATTCTAGACATCATCCCCTCCATGCTTGTGTTAGGCAGGGTTCCCCAGAGAAATAGGACCAAGTTTATGAATGTAGCTCTATCTGTATCTTTATCTATATCTGTATCATTTATGTCATCTATATCTATATTTATATCTATCTATATACAGAGAGAGACTTTCGTGAACCATCACAATACCTTTCCTAGCATGGTACATTAGGCAGGTTTCTAATTTTGCCTGTATCACATTGCTCTGCAATTTGTGTCTAATGAGAGAGACTCTCAACACCGTGAAGACTTCTATCAGTCTGTGTCCAGTCAGAAACCACTCTAGGTGTTTCAAATAGAAAGAATTGAATACAGGGAAGGTGTTAAAAGGGCAGGAAAACTGGAAGAGAAAATGAAGAGGTAGAGGAATGCAAAGGAAGAAAAATCTGATCCAGCCTTCAGAGTATGCTAACAGAGCTGGCGACTATACTCTCCTCCTGCTCCGGGCTGCTGGAGACACTGTCACAGCCAGCCCTGGATCCTGAATGTATGAAAAGGGCACAGCTTGGGCCAGGGCTGGAGCTTCTAAGAAGGTGCTACTCCTGCTCAGGTCAGAGGAGCCTGCAGTTCCCTTATGCAAACTGCCAGCTGCACCCAACATCTATACACTGTCAGAGGCAGGAACCTCCAGCTCCTCTCCCCTGTCTCATATCTTCAGCCAGTGCCTCCTGCTGGCCAAACCTAACGAATCCTGTTGGCAAGGAGCTTGGGAAATATAGTTTGCAAACTCTCAGCTTTAGCTACAGGCAAGTGTGTCTCAGCCTGTGGAGCATTCCCCCCCCCCCCCGCGCCCCCTCTCCCTCACCCCCCCGCCACTAAGCGACTGATCCTAAGGATTTTACTGGTGCTTCTTCTTTCTCTTTGCTGCAGCTTTGTCAAAGCAGTGATGAAAGTTTAAATAAGTTAATCTGTTGCCAAGCAACTCACTTTCATATCAGCACACTTCTCATTGCTAGTGGTGGCATTTTTTTTTTTTAATTTCTTCACTGACAAGGTACTGGCAGGTTTTAAGGAATTATACATACACCTACAATACTGGGAGCGTTTTTTTTCTTCTTCTTCTTTTCTAAAAATGTGCTGACTTCTATTACCTTATAGGCCTCTCTGAAACTCAAGAGTGAAGTAGCATGTCTCTTTTCCAAACCTCATGCACTTTGGAGATGTTTGCTTATCTATTTTATAGGCTTTTCATTTTCCTGTTTTGAAAATGAAATAAATCCAATGCCTTAGATAAAACTATGGGACCCTCCTTCTCTTTTTCTTTTTTCAGTGTTTTTCTGTTGAGTATTAATCATATTCCAGATTGAGCTTTGTTCCTTGAGGAAAGAATGTTCCAAGCTAGGTGATGAATCAGAGATTTTTGGACACTGCCATTGAGCCGCAATTTGGTCTTTCAACTAGAAAAGTTTCAGTTTATTCTTCACTTTAAGAAATTTATACACACACACACACACATACGTATGCATTTTTTCACATCTATATTGTGCCTGGAGCAATCGAAGGGATGGACATTTGTTGATGGTTCCATTGCCAGCTGCTGGTCTCAGCACTTTTATCCACTATTACAGCCCTGTGTTGGCTTTTCGTGCTTTCTCCTTAGGTCTCATTGCTCCCACTTTACAGATGAGGAAGTGAGTAGTAGAGAAGGTAAGTAACTTGTCAAAGTCGCACCAGTCCGTGTTAGGACAGGAATCGAACCTAGGTGTGTTGGTGTTGACGGAGAGACCTTACCGCCGTCCTGTGATGGTTCTCACATCACGGGGCATGCGAGGCGCGTGCTCCATGCTTGTGATTGTGGTGCAGTTGATGAACTCTGATATCCATTTTAATTCCGAGTTTATAAAATATTATACTATTTTAGTTTGGTTTAAAGTGCTTTTTTTTTTTCTCACCGTGATCCTCACCAAAATACTTTCACATGCCCAATTATAGCACAACAATAAGTCTCCAGAGATGGAGGGATGGAGCTAAGAACAATCACTCAAGAATTCTCATCCTTGTTGCCATCTGCGATAGCAGCCGTTTCGAACGGTGTCACTCGGTGAGCCTATCGTAAAGACGAAGTGTCGCGCTACGGCAGTGCATACGGCTGTTCTACCAACAGGACAGTTTGCCCTGTCGTTCAGGAAAAGAAGATACACTGTGCCATTCCATTGTCTTTAATATCCACAGACTTGGCTAAAAATAACTGCAGTTTTTAACCCTAGTTTATGTCCTCTCTGTAATTATTTTTTTGATTTGTTTCCAGAGCTGTACATTTTGAGAGCAATAGAAAAATAAGAGCATGCATTTCCTTCTGTTATTTCATTCGTTGGGCTGACCAAGGTTTTTAAGATGGGAAAGAAAAACCATCTTTTGGTTAACTGTGTTTGGATCCTTCAACCAAACGCACTAACCTTGCTCTGTGTGGCCACCTATTTTCACCACAGTCTAACTACTGTGTTTTAAAGTAGCTTCAATATATTCAAGTGTCACCACCCAAAGAAATATAAAAACTTAACTATCAACTATTAGGTCATTAAATATGAAATGTTCGATTCCAAATCAAAAGTTTATATTTTATCTCTTGTTTGAGATATAATAAACTGTATTTAAAAGTTTGGTTTATTATATCTCAAACAAGCAGTACAATTAATCAAAGTATGCACTGAACTATTGACACTGTTAAATGGTAGCCTGTTTATGCCAGCAGCAAAAAAGCCTGGAGACCGAGTGGCAATGAAACTGAGACAGGCATTTTCCACAGCTTGTTGAGAATTGTATATTTTCCTTGCAAGAAGTGGTCCAAAGCCTGGAAGAAGTGGTAGTTAGATTGGTGCAAGGTCTGATGAATACGGTGGATGGTGGAGAGTTTCCAAGTCCTGCCTCTGTAGTTTGAGCACTGTTTGTGCGACAGGTGGTTGAATGGTATCTTGCAAGAGGATTGGCCTGTCTCTATTGACCAATCTTGGCTGCTTAACGGCAAACATCCTCATCATGTGATCCAGTTGGTTGTAGTACACATCCACTGTAATGGATTAACCAGGTTTCATGAAGCTGTAGTGGGTAATACCAGCGCTGGACCACCAAACAGACACCATTAGCTTTTTTTATTTTAATTTCAGCATATTACTGGGTTATAAATGTTTAGGTTACATATATTGCCTTTGCCCCACCCAAATCAAAGCTACCAGTGTGTCTATCCCTCAGACAGTGTGCACCACACCCATTAGGTGTGACTATATCCATTCCTCCTCCCCCCTTCCAATTGCCCGACACCAATGATGAATGTTTTTACTACATGTGCTTTTTATAAATGAATATTTGGTATTGGATTGTGTTTCAGCACTTCATATTTACCCAACCATTGTGCTGATTGCTTGTGATTGTCAAAAAGAATCTATGTTTCATCACACGTATCAATCCAGTGTAGAAATTGCTCACTTTTATATCAGGGCAGCAAAGAAAGGCAAGCTTCGAGATGATTTCTATTCCAATGCTTGTTTAATTCATGTGGAACTCATCTACCCAGCTTCTTTACCTTGCCAATTTGTTTCAAATGGTCCAATATTGTTGAAATAGTAATGTCAAACCTTGCTGTTAATTCATGCATAGGTTGAGATGGATTTGCTTCCATTATAGCTTTCAGCTCATCATTATCCACCTTGGTCTCAGGTAGCCCACATGGCTCATTTTCAAGACTAAAATCACCAGAATGGAACTTCTAAAACCATCGACATAATGTGTGTTTATTAGCCACATCCTTCCCAAACACTTCGTTGGCATTTCAAGTTGTCTGTTCTGCATGGGTTCCACAATGGACTACATATTTTAAAAAAATAACAACTTTTTGCCTTATCCATGGTTTCACAAAAATTGCTTTAAAAAATCTGAAAGATAATTATAAGCCAAAGAAAGAAGGGGGATATATCTTCACAATAAAAAAAAAATAGTAAGTGTCAAAGTGAAATGTCTGAAATATCAACTGGTAAACTTAGTACTTAATGAAATCAGACATTTCATAATTAATAACCGAATAGTTAAACTCTGTGTGGAAAGTTGCTGAATAGGTTTACAAAAGTAAGAAGAAAGGGTCATTGTCAAAGTGAATTGGGGCACAATTTGAGTGGCTAAGTTTCAAAATCCCTCCTTCTAGACCTGATGTGAGATTTTTAAATCTCTAATTCCTACTCTTTCACAAGAGAAAAAAAATACATTTTATGAAAACAAGCATTGGATAAGTGCATGTTGGAGAGAAGGGAAAGGCAAGTAAGTTTCACACAGTTAGATAAACACCTTCCCTAGTCCCTGCTTCTGGGCTTTGGGAGAATTAAGCTGGAGGGTTTTGTTTTGTATAATATTATCTTATATTTAATAATTCTACTCTTTGTGTCATGAAATATTTGATGGTAATCTGTTACAATGTAATAGTATCTTCCATATTAATTATTCACTTCATTCTCACAACAGCCTCTCCACCTTCCATACCTTATAATCCATTAAGATGGGGGTGAAATTTCACTGTTTCCTCCCCTTCTGGCTCTACCCTGTCCCACAGCACCCAGCACACACAGGCACCATCCCATACGCAGTTCTAGAAGGAGCTGAGATTCTCTATTTTCTCCTTTCTTGGATCTGCCTACCTGCAGAGAGGATTGGCTTTTAGGGGGAGGCTGTGACTTTTTGCACAAAGGGATTCATGCTGACAGTGACTGTACGATTCTATCAGTCAGTGTGGGAGCCCACTGCTGCCACAAAACCAAGTAACTGTATTTTGAATTTCATCACGGGTCCTAGGTCCGATGGCTCTCTCTCTGTCAGTTCTGAACTTTGCCAAAGAGATGGTTAGCTGTCGACATCTCCAAATCATATAAGTGCCAACGGTGAGCCACTCACAGTACTAATTACACATATTCACTCATTTAATAATTATAAAAACCCCAAAAATAACAAATGGGGAAATGATGCTTCCAGGACTTAAGAAAAAAAGGAAAAACTTGCCAGAGTTAAATACCTAATTAATGTCAGAGTTGAGTCAAATCCAGCACTGCTTGACTCCAAAGTTCATATCGTTTATACAACCTCTACAACCTTTGATAATCATTTTCTTTGTCCTACTTCCACCTCTTCAATTGTATTTCTAGTTGACCCATTCAAATACCTATCCCAAACCTATTGCAAGAACATCTCCCCCGTGGTTCCGTTCTGGGCACCACATTTTAATACCACATTCTTTCCATCGCACCATTGGACAGAGCCTGTTGAGGAGGGACGGGTCCCAGAGTTCTCCTCCAGCTCTTCCATTTTGTGGGAGACCTGGGATGGCCTCTTTTCTTTATAACCCAGGACCTATTTATGCCACAGTGATTCTTATATGGGAAGAAGTGAATTTAGGCAGAAACGAAACCTTTTCAAGGAAAACGGTCATCATGATTCTTACATGGGAAGAAGTGGATTTGGACAGAAAAGAAACCTTTTCAAGGAAAATGGTCATCATTTGAGTTCATTACTATTGACCAAGTTTGTATGTTTCCTTTCCATTCACTTATTTATAAAAGACACTTGATGTCAATGGACACTTAGCTTGTTTTCCTATATTGGCTATGGTGAATAGTGCTGCAATGAACATGGTGGGGGGGAAGAAAAAAGGTTCTTTATGTTCTTTTTATGAACATGGTTAAAAAAAAGGCAGAGTTAAGGCTAGAAATAGCTGTCCCTCTCTTGGTTTAACAGGCAAGCTGCTGGACTTGCCTGAAATCAGACACTGTGTTTCCTCCCTTTGATGGACTATACACTCCAAAATTGCTGATTATCCTCTATAATAGAAAAAACAATCTTCAGATTATAAAAACTTAGGGTAGGAGAAACAGTCCAGATCGCTCTGCTTGATGAGATTTTTATCAGCCATGTGGAACTGCTTAGGTTACTCAATCACTGTAACACTGAAGTATTTTAAAATTCTGAGCCAGGTGCTGCCATATGCCAAACACGGACTCAGCAAACTGTCCACTGTGGCGTTCTCATGGCATCCCAGGCCAAGGACCGACAGAGATCCTGGATTTGCAAACCAGAAAGAGTGACACTTCATCAGGGCTTCGGGAAGATCCCCAGGGAGGGGGAGGCCTCCTGCTTTTCTTTCTTCCTTTCTCTGTAAGCTCCCCAAGTGCTCATTTTCGTCAGCTGGATAATCACTTAATACGCGAGAGTTTCTCCAACAGTATGTTTAATGAGAATCACACAGGTTGTTGGGGGAGCCAGGGAAGAGGCAGAGGACAGAGCAAAGCAGAACGGAGGGGAGCGCAGTCCCTGGGGACGGTGCACATTGTGACTGGGAATGATCTCCGCCTGCTTCTGGTCCAAGGATGTTGTCATTCATTCCCTTCTTCTGGTACTTGTATTTATTTTTTATTTTTTATTTTTTTATTATTTATTTATTTATTTTTTATTTTAGCGTATTATGGGGGTACAAGTGTTAAGGTTACATATATTGCCCATGCCTCCCTCCCCCCTCGAGTAAGAGCTTCAAGCGTGTCCATCCACCAAACATCGCACATCTTACTCATTGTGGTTGTATATACCCATCCCTTCCTCCCCCCTCCCACCCTCCCGACCCCGATAAATGTTACTTCTATATGTCCACTTAGGTGTTGATGCGTTAATACCAATTTGCTGGTGAGTACATGTGGTGCTGGTTTTTCCGTTCTTGAGATGCTTCACTTAGTAGAATGGGCTCCAGCTGTATCCAGGAATATATAAGAAGTGCTATATCACCATTGTTTCTTAAAGCTGAGTAGTACTCCATGGTATACATATACCACATTTTATTAATCCACTCATGAATTGATGGGCACTTGGGTACTTGTATTTAGAGCAACATGCCAGTCCTAACATAGATACTTTTTAAAATCATCTCCTTGCACAGAGAGTTCCCTCTTCCTGAAACACTGTCCCACCCACATCTGCCAGCTAAATTCTTCCCATCCTGACATTCAGCTCCAATGTGACCTCAGGGAAACTCATTCCTTCCACACCGCACCTGTCTGTGCCTTCTGGCCCCTTACCTGCATCTGCATTAGGTGGAATTCTAACTGTCAGTGGCCCTAGACCACAGCTCCAGGAGGGATAGCTCTGTCTCAGTGACGTCTAGGAGTCAGCACAGTACCTGGGAAAGAGTCTCCCCCCAGAAATTTTAAATTTAATAAATTACTGGATGAATAAATGATTGCAATTAAAAAGTTATCAACTGTAGTGTGTATGTGTATGTTAATTACCAGTTGATCCTTTTGCCTAAAAGCCTATATACCTGTGTTATGTGATCACCCCATGGACATCTATATCTGTATACGCCACAGGTGCTCAAACTGAGCATGACTAACGTTGCATTCCTTAAATTCTCCCAGTACCTCTCATAACCTCATCTTACTCCTCCATTTCCTAGTTCAGCCGTTTTCTGTCTAACACTCTACATTTGGAGTCATCATGAATTTCTTCCTCTTTTCAGAAGTGCGATATGTCGTTAAACCTTCATAAATGGCTTTTCTATTCATGGCCTCTTATATTCTGAGATACCTTGCATACAATTTCCAGGATGATTCAAAAAAAATCTCTGGTCATTCACTCCCCTGTTTACACAATAGATAGACAACAGGCTTTGGTGGCTCTCCATGGCCTATAAGCTGAAGAGAGCAGAGTTCTACACGAGAACAAGTGAGCAGAGGTGTGGTTTCCTGACCTCAGACTCTGTGGCCTCTGAGATCCACAGCCTGCAGCTACTGGGAGGCCAAGAGATGGAGCATCTCTTCTGACGGGAAGAAGGAGCAGTGGCTGGTCAGGAATTCGCACTTGAGAAACAGCAGTGACCAGGGTCACTGAGCTGCCCCCACCATGTTCCAGTGCAGCAACATTCTGCCAGCACATTGCTCCTCTTTCTTCTAGAACACATAGTCTTAATCTCATCCCAAATATCCAGCCCTTCGTCCTCCTCTCAAATTCCGCGAAGGCCTGTAAATACTGGTCATTCCCTTTTCATACTTGATGAAATTTAAAGGCACAAAAAAGACTCTGCAGAGAAATTAAAGTATTTCCTTTAAGGAGCTTTGCATGCAGGAATTTTTTTTATTTATAACTAAATGATCAAACCATAATTGCTCCAACCTATCCCATCATTCCCCAAGAGGTAAAAATGCCTGTAAGTGTCGCTAGGACTTCTAGAGTGTTTTACAGTTTCCTGAGAGGTTTCAGAGGCAGCAACGCCATATATTCCTCTAAGGAAAGAAGGCCTCAGATGATTATGTCCATTTAACAGATGTCCCAGAGGGAAACAGAAGCTTCTGGAAGGTAAGAGTTTTGGCCAATACTATACTGCTGGTGTACAAGAGAGACAAGACAAGAAGCCAGATGTTTGACTTTTCACAATTCTTGATTGGATCCCAGGCTCTGCGTTTTCACACTATGTTTTGTGGGAGTATTTTTAGTTTTTTTTAAATTTTTTTTGGAACATACCTGTTATCTTCAATTTCAATTCTCTCAATTTTTCAACATGGAATTGTTTATTCGAAAGTGTTAAGGTTTGTAAAAACCTGGATCCAAATCTCACTCTTACTACATATTTGCTCTGTAACATTGGACGATTTACTCAACATTGCTGGATTTCAGTGTTCTTATCTTTAAAACATGACAATCTGCATCCTAAGGTAAGGGTTGCACAGAACACAGTGAGAATATCTGGAAACTCCGTGTGCATCACAAATGCCAGCTGTCATTACTGTCATGGCACCTGTCACCCAGTGGATCCCTAAGTGATCGTTGCTCAGTTTGTCCCTAACTTCTGGGCTCTTGCTTTGCATTTCGGCCAATCCAGTGGGATTCAGTGCCTTGAAAGGGGTTCCATGTGATTCTGCTTCTGGGTCTGCTGTATTTGGCCAGAAAGTAATTAGATTTAATTCTTGCTAAGGGACAATTTTGCTTATACAATACAATTAGAAGCCAACTCTGAATGGTATTATAATTATGGGTATAACTTAGCTTGATTCAACGAATATTTGGTGAGAACCAGACAGTGTGTATATAAAGATGAAGGCAAGATTTCTGCCCTTAAGAGTACATGGTATGTGAAATTGAGAAGACTAACATGTAAGTAATTTCCCGAGAATGTGATAAACACTGTATGCGCATATGAAGACTATGAGGACACAGGAGGAAAGCATCAGTAGCTCTGCTTGGTTAGAGGCAGGTTTCAAGGAAAGCCACGTAGAAGAGACAGCATCAGACTGGGAGCTGGACGAGAAGCTGTGGATGTTGTCTTAGCGCCCAAGTAGGAAAAACATTACAGGCAGTTGTGGTTGTGGTTTTCCAACATTACCAATTTCACCATAGGTAAGTTACTAACCCTACTATTTTGTTTTTGTTGCTTCTAAATTGATTCTATTAACATCACCAAGGAAGGGCTTGGTGTTGAGGAAATGATACTGTGGAATGTCACTGGTCTAATGCTTGGTACACAGAAAGTACTCACAAATTTCAGGTCTGAACTGGCAGATTCGTGGCTTAGTCATGGAATGCAAAGAACACGATGAGGGCAGCAGAGTTCGGCCTTTTTGCGAGGGTGTTCAAAGTTAAAATTCCTGGGGAACAAATGGCACGGATGCTTGGCTGGATGTTTAGGCCTGCAGGAGAGGCGATTATGGCCAGGTTTTGTGGTGGTGGTGTTTTTTTTTTTTTCTCGTTTAGACCATCACACTGAATTACTGGGGTGCTCTTCTCCCTGCTCCCTTGAGAACTCTCCCACCCGGCCATGTTCATGTTGTTGGGGACTGTAGCGGGGTTCTGAGAGCTGGGGTCCCTTGCTTTGATGAGAACGGTGTCACCTTTTTCTCAGCGCAGCCGCGCCTGAGCCATGACAGCGTGCCCTGGCTGGCCTTTGGGTGGCGCAGTCGGAAACGCTCTGCAGCCGACCGTCCACTCAGGGTTAACGCTTCACAGGACTGAGGTTACCTCGGTGAAGGCAGATTCCAAGAGGAATGAATTATGTACAGCTGCTTCCAAATGCATCTTTCCCCATTCCCTGTCCTGGGCCTCCCCAAATTACCTTCACGCATGTGTACCGCACACACAGTCACACTCTGGCTGGACCCTGGAGAAGAATCCTCCAGAAGACAACAGGTGAAATAAATACATCCCTCCAGGTACCTGGTAGAAAACCAGTGAGCTGCTCATGTTCCCTGCGTAGCTGTTTTTATTTTTAAGGTCTCCCGAACAGCAAGAGAGCCAAAGTCCAAACTTCCCAAATTCAGGATATTAAGTTACTGTTAATAGGACCACATTCAAACTACTGCTCTGTGGACTGACCTTCTGGCTTGTGGTTTTGTTTTTTAACTCCAAGCTCAGGCTTGGAGCACTAAGGTTAGCCACCTGAAACAACAACATTTGCCTAATCTAGTGTGATCTATTTCCCCGGCGAAGATTGCCTCCTGTGTTATTTTATTTTTAAAGGGAGTTAACATTTAACGCGCACATTAGCTCGTTCCTGTCTCCCTGAATGGGTCTGTTTGTTTCAGCGCGTCCCTCTACCGCGCTGCTGAACCCTGCTTTTCCCAAGGTTCAGAAAACCCTAAATATTAATGAGGGCCAAAGACCCATGCCTTGGCAACCCCTTCCCCACCGCGCACTCCATTAAACACAATATCCGGAGGCATTTTATAACTTGAGAAACCAGACCAGGAAAAGTATAGCACCATTATAACTGGGCATGATGGTATTTTTTTTTTAAGTGTCATTGACGCAGAAGCAATTGGTAGCACTGGCCAGTCAGTCGTTTGTATTAAGCATCTCAGAAGGTGACTAGAGCCGAGTGGCTCTCCTAGTGATCAGCAGTGGCAGCATTGCCCAGGAAACTTGTTAGAAATGCAACTCACTGGATCCTACCTGAGATCTGCTGCATGCGAAGCTCATCAGAAATCCTGGGGTGGGGCCCAGCGCTGGTGATGTATACACAGCCTCCCCCCCTTGTAGACCATAACAGTCAGTGTTAGAGAAACACGAGTGTAATTCAGGGAGTGTAGGGCCTGGGCTCACGCCGTCGTGGGTTCTAGTCTCATTTCCGCTGCTGATTGGCTGCTGATCGAAGCATGTTTTGTAATATACCTGTCCTCGTTTGTAAAATGGTGATAGTAATGCAATCCATTCTACATGACTCCTTGAGTCGTGATGGTGTTGATAATCAATAAGACATTTTTAATAGTAGTAAATATTTTTAAAAATATTTAATTTAATTTTAATTTTAATTTTTTGCTAGCTCTACACTTTATTTTTTTATTTAAAAAAATTTAGGCGATACGAGTGTTTTTGTTACATGGGTATGTTGTACGATGCCGGAATCAGGGCTGCCAGTGTGCCCAGAGAAATGAGCACATTTGAAAGCGCTTTGAAACCGTGAGAGCACTTCCCACAGTGAACATCTACGGCAGCGCTTTATCGTGAAGATTTCCTTACTCAGTTTCTCGGGCTGTAACAGGACATCTGAAATTCAGGACAGATAGTCTTACCACAGTGGAAGGTTATTATGTCCTATCCATGGCAACAACAAAAAGCAGTCTTTCCAGTGATTAGTAGACAGACAAAACAAAAGAGGTGTTTCAGTGGAACTTGGGGGACCTTGAAGGGTGAGTCTGACGAGCAGAAGTGATAGAATGTGCCTCTTGGAGCCGAGAGAGCAATGCGTGGTCACTAACGCAGAGCTGAGGATGCCCGGAAGGTGCGCACGAGTGTGTACAAACGCCTGTGCGTGAGCGAGAGAGACAGGGAGAGGCAGAGAGAAGAGAAGGTGGAGGAGAAAAAGAGCGGCGGAGTAGAAACCCTGTTATGGCATCTTACAGTTTTCGTGTAATTAGCAGCAGCCTTAACCATGGGCCCCACCTGTGCCTAATGGAACTTTCTTGTTCACAGAATACTACACCCCACTCAATCCTCACCCAGCCTGCTTCATTGACACAGGAGGAAACTGAGGCCCAGAGGTTGTAAATTCTCTCTCTCACAGACACTGGCAGGAGAAGAAGCTGGAGACAAAGCTGAAGGAATGGCCACAGGAGCCGAGGACAGGCACAGGGGCCCTGGTGTCCCTGATCCTGTTGGACAATTGCCTCCCCATGGATCTTGCTGCCACCTGAGCAAGGCAGGGCTGAAAGCTGGGATGGCCATGCAGACTCAGTGCCGGTGTGTCCTGGCATCATCAGCTCTCAGTTCCTAGCCATGTTGAGTTTCTCTTTGTGCCTCTCTGGCTGTATTTGTTCCTATCCATACAATAATATACCAGGTAATCTATTTAAATAAAAACACTCACCATCCCAATCACCTTCAATATATGATATTCTTTGCAATAATTTCTTTCATCCCTTTTCCACAGTTTTTTTCATACAGTTGTAATTGTAGCACATGTATCATTTTAACCTTTGCTTTTTTTGTTGCTATTATATAATAAACAATTCCACTTGTTGCTATGGTGTTTCCACAGTGTTCATTTTAATAGCTGCATAATATTTTATTCAAAGAACACACCATATATTATTGAACCATTTCTGGTTTTTTTTAAGTTGAATTCCCATTGCGTGCCAAAATATTTGTGTAAATATATATCATAATTCATTCCATTTTTACTATGCCTTTTGGTACTTGTGGATAATATTTTATTTCCTCTTCTGTTTTGACAAAGTTTGGAAGGTAAGCACACTATTTTTAATAGGATGCTCGTTGTTATCATAAGACGTTCCACAAACATTCCGAATACTATGATGTTCTATTTATATCCTTCTAGTCAAACACACCAACACTCGGCTCCCTTTTATGGAGTTTTGTGCATTTTGGCTCTTCTCCCTCTCCTATCCTTTCCCATTCCTCACGGGTTTAATCTGGAGAGGCTGACATCCCTCCCTAACCACGAGTGCACCCACACACACACATGCACACGCACACACACTAGCTTGCCTCGTGTGTCTTGTTTCTAATCCAAAATGGGCTAGACTGCCGGAGTTTATCTTCTCGCTTTTTCACTACTCTTCTTCTCTTCTTGCTGTAATAATTGCCTATCCCATTCTTTTCTTTTTAAATTTAGTACTTGATTTCATCACTCGTATTAAAAATTCTCTTTAAGGATTTTCACCTGTGTTCAGCTCTTGCTCTTAATGGGTTTGGTGCGACCTGGGGGGTCCCAGGCAGTAGAGAGCACGTGGGACACAGTATGCAAGGCGGTTGTGGGCACAGCGCTGGCATCTCCTTCCTTACTCTGACCGCTATTGGATGAGCCCATTTGCAACCCTCACTGCTCTCCCTTTTTTAAAGACACGTATGTATACATGAAATGTTAGCACTCTCATCCCCAGCTCCGTTTAACTTTATTATCAATAATATTCCATTTTCAAAGTCCTGGATATATTGCTCTCTTATTGTATTTTGTATATTTTACAGGATGCCTCAATTTTACTTTCTGAAAAGAATGGAAATACAAATGAATGTATTTCTACATGATTCCATGTACATAGATTTGAAATTAAAAATTCAATGGAATTCAATGAAATTAAAAATTCAAATGGAAAGATATTCATTGCTGTGCCAACTCACAAAAAATTTACTTTTAAATCCAGAGAAATAGAATGCCAGAGTAATTTTTTATTTCTAAGGCCTTGGCCCATGGTACACCTGTTGGAAGTCCCATCTTTGATCCTTAATCCCTGGGAAGGGAACTCCCTGGTGAGAACTGAATCGCTGGTCTTGGGAGTCACTGCTGAAATTCTCTCCTGAGTGTCATAATGCATGCTGCTGGTAAACGGTGGCACTTGTCATGCCTTCTCCCTGGAAGAGGGAACATTGCAGAATTGAGGATTATTTTTTTCTTGGGGTGGCAGAAACTGGCTAGCTATTTACCAAATCTTCCTTTTCTTTCTGAGCATGCATCTGGGAAACATTTCCAACCTGCCTTAAGTTTAACCAGGGTCTGGTGGTGGAGTTCTGGACCATGGATCTGTGCAGAAGTGGTAAGTGCCACCCCCATCCTGGCCTCCAAAAGTTAACTACACATCGCTTCGTACACTCTTTCCTTTTTTTCCCCAGCTTCATAGAGATGCCTCTGGCAGTTGTTTTGGAAAACACATATTGAAGACACCAGAGCATGGCAGCAGACTGGGTCCCAGAAACTTGAAGCAAGTCATGCACTCATGAAGAACACAATTTGGGGATTTATGTGAGTAAAAAAAATAGACTTTTATCATGTTGCTGCCTTTATACATTTTTTTACTTGTTTATTATAAATAGTGTTACTGTAATAACATTCAACATCAACACAATAACTTAAACTGGTCTCATTATGAATCCTAGGTCTCTTATCATTGCAGTTCAAGTCCAGCCCACTGATATAAAGCTGGGCAAATGCCTTCCAGAATCTAACATGCATAATTTTGGATCACTCATTTCAGGTGCTACTGAAGACCCCACATCCTTTTTTCCTTTTGAATGATTTCACAGGCACCATTATATAAAGTGTAAATAAACAGACACGAGGTATCTAGGGTTTTCAATGCCTCTCCACCTTCCCGGGAGCCCTACATGGTAATCATTTAAAATATAAGACAATCCAATAAAGTGATATGAATTTTTCCATGAACTCAAAGAACCAATGAGAATAGACCTTTTCTATTAATACGATATTGATGAGCAAATCAGTGCTTCCCAGAGTAAGAATAATGCATTCTAATTGAATTCTTGCCTTCGCCAGACATTCTAGAGACAAGGCACTTTTTTTTTCTTTTTTCAGGTAACAATTTTGTCTTTTAAAATGTGCATTTCCAGCTTGACATGACAGGACCTTTTCTTTCATTTGTCATGTACAAAGGGAGCGATTTATTTTCTCTGGAGCCCCAGCAGCAATCCTCCTCTGTGCTTGTGCTGATGAGGTGCATGCACGTTTGGGGAGGAGCTCTGTGAATGTGATGCTTCTCCCAAGAGTGCAGAGGGAGGCTGGCGGAGTTGAGGAGGTGTGTGTTTTCTTCAGTGCTGTGGACCACCTCAAGATGCTGCAAGAAGAGAGCCAGTGAATTTGTGGGTGTTGAGCTGTTGGAGATTCTGGATGCAGGTTTTTGGTTTTTTATTTAATTTATAGTTTAATAGAACCCAGCTGACACGGAGCTTTTTTTGCACATCATGTTTATGAGATATGAGTCAGTGATGACATATCCGTAAGTTATTCCAGGGAGAGGGGAGCCTCCAAGGCAAGCGGCCGCCGGTTTTGCGGGAAGCTTAGTCAAGCCCGTTGCTCTAGCCTGCGGGGTGGATTCTTTCTTAGCTTCGGTGAAACAAGGAAATCTGCAGAGCACGTTCCAAGATGCGGCTTTTTCTGTGGGAAGGTGAAGCCAGAGATCGGCCTGGTGTGGTCCTTGTCATCCTGGCTCTCCAAGCTGTCCAGGCGGGGCCTTGGCTGTGAAAGGTCTTCCTGAGGGTGAAGCACACTCAGCTGTCATAGCAGTCAGGGGTTCAGTTTTAGCTTCATGGGTATTTTTGTTTGTTTTTGTTTTTGAAGCTTTTGAAATTCTTTCCTGAAAGTGGTTCCTTGTAGTAGCAGGGGAGGACAACTTTGTTGTTTTCTAAAGAAAACTGATTCTTTGAATCTCCCAAATGCAAAAGCAAGGATATTTTCCTTGTACCTCCGTCCTATTCTGGCCATTCTTGAGAATTCTCTCCTTCCTATGCCATCAAAAGTGACTCATGGTCCTTGAATGGCTTTATTAAACATTGGATGGGAAACAGGTCTGTAGTTATGAGTGTAGTAAATAGCAAACTATGCTCAGAGCCCCTAAATAAGCTGAATATTTCATGAGAGGGAAAGAATTGTAGGTGTTTTGCCTCGAGGAAGAGAATATACTTTCCATAAATTGAAATTTTGTCTTTTAATTTTTAAAATCTCATATTTTCATTAGGTAATAGAAATGAGGTCATCTTTCTCTTTGGATCTATATTGGAAAATAGAGACAAATACAATCCAGTTATGCAAGAATTGATGGACACTTGAGTAGGTTTTTTTTTTTTTTAATGAAAAATCACCTGTGCACTGTAGTGTTAAGCTTGACTCAACTGAAAAATGACCTTTGTCGTTCTTCGATCCCATGAAATGCCTCACCTCCATGAGAGAGTATGATTCAGGGGCCCAAACATACCATCAGTGATCATGGCTAGAACCAAGGTTTTTAAAACGTAAGGTTACATTCCAGAAAGTGCTTTCCAAGTATACTATTAATATGTGTAAATATCCTTATTTAGTAAGAATATTTCTTACTTAGTAAGAATTCTTATTTAGTAAATTATTCTATTATTCAGAGGCCTTGCTTCTATTATTCAGGGTCTGAGTAGTGCTTTGACTTAGTTATGTATAAAATACAACTTAATGTAGGGAGGAGAGAGAGAGAAAGAGAGAGAGTGGCCCACTCCAACAGAGGCATCTGCTGCAATAACCTTTGTATCTTACTTCATAAGATCATCCGAAGTCGATCTTGACCTGCCCCAGGCTTGACTGTGGAGCAAAGCAGAACATTAAAACAGTAGTATATCATCACTGGAGAGAAACTCTGCTGCTTTTTGCATTAGTTTGCTCCATCAACTATACCAGGTGCATCCTACTCAGTTCTGAACAAGAACATTTAAAAGTAAAATTGGCACACATAGAACACTGAAACAGGGTCTGAACCTTCCACCTCTCACAAAAATCAACTCACACTGGATAACAGACTTAAATCTAAGGTGTGAAACTGTAAGAATTCCAGAAGAAAGTGTTGGGAAAACTCTTGTAGATATTGGCCCAAGCAAAGAATTTATTAAGACAACCCCAAAGGCAATCATAGCAATAACAAAAATAAATAAATGGGACTTGATCAAATTAAAAAGCTTCTGCACACTCTAGGACACTATCATCAGAGCAAACAGACAACCTACAGAATGGAAAAAAATATTTGCATGCTACATTTCTAATAAAGGGCTGATAACTAGAATCTATATAGAACTCAGGAAAATCAGCAAGAAAAAAATCAAACAACCCTATCAAAAAATGGGCAAAGGACATGAACAGAAATTTTTCAAAAAAAGATAGATTAATGGCTAACAAACATATGAAAAAATTCTCAACATGTCTAATCATCAGGGAAATGCAAATCAAAACCACAATGAGGTATCACATATCCCCAGTGAGAATGGCCTTTATCAAAAAGTCCCAAAACAATAAATGTTGACATGGATGTAGAGAGATAGGAACACTCATGCACTGCTGGTGGGACTGCGAACTAGTACAACCTCTGTAGAAAGCAATATGGAGATACCTCAAAGAGCTACAATTAGAACTACCCATTGGATCCAGGAATCCCATTACTGGGCATCTACCCAAACGAACAAAAGACATTCTATAAGAAAGACATCTGCACTCAAATATTTATAGCAGCATAATTTACAATTGCAAAGATGTGGAAACAACCTAAGTGCCCATCTATCCATGAGTGGATTAATAAAATGTGGTATATGTATATCATGGAGTTCTACTCAGCCACAAAACACAACAGTGATATAGCACCTCTTGTATTTTCCTGGATACAGCTGGAATCTATTCTACTAAGTGAAGTATCCCAAGAATGGAAAAATAAGCACCACATGTACTCACCATAAAATTGGTATTAACTGCTCAATACTTAAGTGCATATATAGTAATGACATTCATCAGGTGTCAGGCAGATGGGAGGGGGGAAAAGGGGATGAGAATATACACACCTAATGGGTGGGGTGAGCACCGTCTGGGGAATGAACATGCTTGAAGCTCTGACTCGGGTGGGGCAAGGGTAATTACGTAACCTAAATATTTGTACTACCGTAATATGCTGAAATAATAAACTAGAATTTTAATCAAGTTTAAAGAAGTTGCTTTTATTCTTAATTTTAGATTTTAAAAATCATAAATATTTTAAATTGTATTGAATATTTTTCTTCAACTATTAAGATTAACTTATGTTTTACAACTAATTTATTAATGTTAATTATTCCATTAAAAATTTCTAATATTAAAATATCCTTGCTTTTTTAGGATGAACCCAACTTGTTACTATATATAACAGCATTTTGTCTTTTAATACATTATTTAAAGGTTTTTCTTTTATTTTAAAGTAAAATTACCTTTTGTTTTCCTTTATTATGCATTTTTTTCTGGTTTTACTATCAAGATTATAATAAACAACATAAAATGATTTGGGTATAATTCTTTATTTTTCAGTTCTATGGATCAATTTGAATAATAATAGAAATAATATTTTGTGGAATTTATTTTTAAAACAGTCTGGATACCACAGAAATAGCTTCCAATAATTACATTTACAACAATTACACTTTGCATTTAATTTGTATTTTGCTAGAGTCAAAATTTGAGTAAAACTGTCCAAAATAGTTTGTGCTTACTACATTTAAGGAGTCTTTAACAGTTCATGGACAATATGCATTATGAGAAAACATGCATGACTTCAATTTTTTTTGCACCAAAATAAACTCATATTAATTTGTTATAACATGTCTGAATATGATCTTAGTTTGAGGCACTAAGAAAGATAAAACATCAGTTATATCAGTTTGAAAAGAGGCCTGTCAGAGCAACATGTGTTCTGATAAACTTGAAGCAAGAACAAACATCAAATTGATGGCAAAGCCTGGGTAGAAGAGTGGTGAAGTCATTGATGCTTTCTAAAAAGTTATGAGGATAATGCTCCAAAGAAATTGGCAGTTTACCAAGGGATGACTTGTTTTAACTAGGATGAGATGATGTTGAAGATGAATCCACAGTGGCAGACCATCCACATCATTTTTTGAGGAAAAAAAAAATCTTGTTTTTGTCCCCACTGAAGAGGAACAATGAGTAATAGCAGAAACAATAACACCATAAATGTCTCAATTGGTTCAGCTTACACAATTCTGACTGAAAAATTAAAGCTTAGCAAACTTTCCACTCTGGGTGCCAAAATGGTTGTACCAAGATCAGATGCAGACAAGGGCAGAGCTTACAATGGAAAACTTAAATAAGTGGGATTAAAGTCCCAAAGCATTACTTCTAAGAGTTGTAACAGGACATAAAAGAGCTGTACCAGCACCATCCTGAAGACAAAGCACAATCAAAGCTGTGGCTACTGAGAGCAGGGATGTGGTCCAGTCATAGCAAAGGTAGACTGGTCAAGAGCAAAGGTCACAGAAAAAGTTTTGGGGGGATGCACAAGGCATTTTGGTTGTTGACTTTCTAGAGAGCCAAAGAACAATAGCATCTGCTTATTATTCAAGTTTTTTGAGAAAGTTAGCCAATGCTTTAGCAGAAAGATGCCTGGGAAAGCCCCCTTAGAGAGTCCTTCACCATAACAATGATTCTGCTCATTGTTTTCACCAAACAATGGCGATGTTGTGAGAGTTTATGTGGGAAATCAGAAAGGCATCCACCTTACAGTCCTGCTTTGGCTCCTTCTGACTTTTTTTGTTTGTATATTTGTTTCCTCATCTTAACAAAATCTGCAAAGAGTACCCATTTTTCTTCAGTTAATAATATAAAAAAGACTGCCTTGGCATAGTTTAACTCCCAAGACCCTCATTTCTTTGGGAATGGACTAAATGGCTGGTATCATCACTTATTAATGCAAAAGTGTCTTGAACTTGATGGAGCTTATGTTGAGAAATATAATTTATATTTTTGTTTTTTAATTACATGTTTCCACAAACCTTTTAAAGTCTCCTCCTCACAGTCTGAGGTTTTGGATATTTAAAAGCATCTTTTATTTTGTATTTCTTCTGTCAATTTTATTTAACAGATTACTAAAGTTTTTCTTTCCTTTTTTTCAGTAATTTTTGGTTGGTCAATTGTTTTCTGAAAAACTGGGTTGTCAAAATTATTTGCAAAACTATTCTTAGTGTTTTAGCATTTATTTTATTTACTACTCTTATCGCATTTTTGTAGCTATATATCCCTTCTCTCTTCCCCCTTCCCCCCAACCCTCTCTTGTTTGAGGCTGATACATTCCCCTCAACATACTGCTTTATCTGTATCTCACAGGTTTTGATAGGTGGTATTTTGTGTGTTAACATATAAATAATTTTAAACTTGCAACAAGATTTTTTACTTGTTCTAAGTATTTAAGCATTTGTTTTTTGTTGGGTCGAGTTAATCATGTTAATGCCCCTATCATCATCATCATCAGTCTAACAAGGTGTATTGTCTTGTTTTGTGTAATTTCTCCCTTTTATCCTCATGTTCCATTCTCATTATTCCTCCACTTTCACCAATTATTCTAAGAGCTTGGTAATCTTTTGTTGGTACGTGCTTTCTAAAACATATATGGCTATTTCATGCTTGCACCTTAATGTGTAGGAATGGTCATTTCTTTAATCTCGTCATATGTTTATTAGCCATTACTTTTTTCTAATCTGTAAATTACCTACAACTGTTAAACCGACTTTTTGTCCCAGCATACGTTTTTATACCCAAGTATTCCTCTTTCTTGGCTTAATTTTTATTTTGCAAGAATCCAAATTTAAATAATACCGTCAGAAATAGCCTGTGAATGATACGTATTCTGAGGCTTTGGATATTTAATACACTTTTATTTTGCTTTTATATGTGAATGCTAGATGGATTTGTAAGAAATAAAATTCCAAGTTTTTCATTACATTTCTCAGAATTTTACACATAAATCTCTATCATCTTTCATCAATCTGGGTTGCAAATGATGACCTTTCTATGAGAAACTTAATCATTGATTAGTAACAAAAATTTTCCCTCTAACTCTTAGACTTAGAATTCACACCATGCTGAATCCACACTGTGCTGGACCAACTGAAGATTTGTTGGCATTCCTTCATCCTGTTTGGCATTTCCTTGTTTCTTTAATTCTAAAGACTCTGGGAAACTATTTTTCCTCTTGCTTTGATTGTTTCTTCTACTATATTTTATATACCTGGAATGCCTTTTAGAAGGATGCTGGATATTTTGGATTTACTCATTATGTTTCTAAACTTCTTTTTCCTCCAATTTAAATAAATATATTGTTAAGGATAGCATTAACTTATTAAAAAGTGTTAGAAAACATAACAAAATGAATAAACAAAAACAACCATTAGGAAATAGGACATTAGCTTCTTAGAAGAACACTTAAAAGAATTTTTTTCATGCTATTGTTGACAGTCATTTGAACTGCCTTTAGTTTGGGAGTATAACAAGCAATGTTGCTTTAAACATTCTGTACAAGTCTTTTGTGCATGTACATTTCTCTGGCACAAAAATACAGCTAGGAGCAGGATTGCTTGGTTAAAGGGTAGGGATATATTCACTTCAGTGGATATGGCCAGTTTTCCAAAGTGACTGCACCAATGTCTGAGAATTTCAGTTGCTCTACTCCCTTGCCAACACGCAATGTAGATGTTTTGAGTTTTAGCCATTTTGTATGTAGCAGCATTTTTTAAATGCAATTCCTGATGGCGTTGAGCAACTTTTCACATGCTTATTGATCATTTGTATATATGATACATAAATTATAAAATACTTTTTCACATCATTTACTTATTTTTTGTGAGAGGAGATTGGTCATAATTTTTTTTTAAGTTTAGCATTCTTTATACATTCTAATTAGAGACAGAGAGAGCAAAAAAAAAAAAAAAAAAAGAAAAGGAAAAAAAGAAATGCAGTTGAGGCATGTAGCAGGAGCCAGACCACATGTGGCCATCCAGGCCAAGAGAAGGATGCTGGCATTCTTTCCAAGGTGTAATAGGAAGCCACTGAAGGATTTTAAGCAAGTAATGATTCAGATAAAGATAGTATTTTATGTAACTGTATTTAATGTATCTATTCATAGGATTAAAAGACAAGATGGAACTTTACACAGAGAACTGGAGACTTTAAAAACAACTGCAAGGAGATTCTAGAACTGAAGCATACAGAATTAAAATAAGGATGAATAGATGTGTTCTCCAGAAGATTGGACGAAGCTGAAAAGGGGAAGTCATCAACAAAGGATAGGTCAGAAGAAAATTTCCAGATGGAAGCAAAGAGACAAAAAGATAAAAAATAAGAAAGAAGCATATGACACGTCATCAGAAACATGTATTTGAAGAAGAGGGCAGAAAGTTCCACAGAAGAAGAAATATCTGAAAAGATGATGGCAAAGAATTTTCCAAAACCAACTAAACACATCAAACCACAGATACGAAGCCCTAACAAGGGTGACTATAAAGAATATCACTCCCAGGCACGTTACTATGAATCTGCTGCAAATGAAAGACAAGAATAAATCCACAAAGCAGCCAACTCTGGCAGTAATAAATTATATTACCCGCCAAGATGCAACAAGATTGACAGTTAATTTCTCACAGAAAAACACAAATGAAGTCAATGATAACAGAACAATATCTTTAAATGGGGAAGGAAAATAACTGTCTACCTAAAAGTAAAATTGACTTCCAAATGAGGAGAAATGAAGACATTTTCAAATATGAAAACACAATATTCCTTAGCAGCAGACCTGCACTAAATTACATTTTTCAAGCTGAAGGAAAAAGATAATAGAAAGAAGCTCAGAGATAGGGGAAGGAATAAAGAGGGATGAAAAGGGTAAATGAGTAGTTAAAAACATAATCAAGAAACGGTGAGTATCTAGGAAGCTGAAAAATATTAATCACAGCAACTCGATGCTATAATCTCTAGAGAGTCAATTAAAATATTTTAAAAGTGTAAAACTAGCAAACTAATAGAAAGGAAACGTGGAATAATAAAAAGTTCTTAATCTATCCAAAAGCAAACAAAAAAAAAAAAGCAAGAAAACAATATGGATCCATTAGAAAACAAATACTAACATGGCAAATTTACAAATAAAAGCAGTAGTAATCATAACAAGATTATAATATTGGATTAAAAGAAACATAAGTATATGTTGGTTATAAGAGACAATCTTATTGTAGGATAGACACATTATCAATGAAATTGAATGGATAGCTCAGAAATCATCACACATATAGGAATATTTAACTTAATGACAAAGGTGTCAGTACAGGGAAGCGCAGTCTTTAGTGACCAGTGCTGCATCAGCTGGATATTGGTGTGAAGGAAAAATACTTGACCCTACACCACACGTCATGCACAAAGATCAATTCCTAGTTGATTGTAGACCTGGATGTGAAAGGCAAGGCAAAATATCTTCTGGAAGATAACATAGTAGAATATCTTAATCACTGTAGCACAGGAAAATTTTTTTCATTTTTGACTCCAAAAGCATCTCTCATAAAAGAAATAAATAGATTAATAAATTTAAGTACATTAAAATTAAGAATGTCCTCAAAGGACATCAATAAGGGAGTGAAAAGGCACCGAATAGAACAAGATAGTTGCAGCACTTAAAACTCACAGAGGGGCCGGCTTGGTGGCTCGTGCCTGCAATCCTAGCAATCTGGGAGGCCAAGGTTGGAGAATTGCTTGAGACTAGGAGTTCGAGATCAGCCTGAGCAAGAGCAAGACCCTGCCTCTACCAAAACTAGAAAAAATTATCCAGGTGTGGTAGCATGCATCTGCAGTCCCAGCTACTAGGGAGGCTGAGGCAGGAGCCCAGGAGTTTGAGGCTACAGGAAGCTATGATAGCACCACTGAACGCCAGCCCAGGAGACAAAGGGAGACCCCATCTCAAAACAAACAAACAAACAAACAACAACAACAAAAAACCCCAAGACAATAACAACAAAAACCTCTAAACTTTTAAAATACTATTTCATATCTCTTAGTCTTTTTGTATTTCACTCTGGAGAAATTTCATGGCTCAAACTCCTAGTTTGTTAATTCTTTCTTAAGTCATTTCCTACTTATCATTCAGCTCTAGTAATTTTTGTTTAAGAATCACAAGTCACAGTTTTTGTACACTATTGTGTGATGACGACACTAAAAGCTCAGACTTCACCCCTACACAATAGATCCATTTAGCAAAATTGCACATGGACCCTCTAAATCTGTGCAATTAATAAAACAAAAGGGAATCACACTTTTAACATCTAAGATCTCACTGGTTCTTTTTCTTAAGAGACTAATTATTTTCTCTTGTCTCTCTGAAATTATTAATATCATAATTCTCTTTCTTTCCTTTCCTACTACCTTAATTCTCATTTTTTGAGTGTGGCTTTCTTTTTAGTTTGTTGTCTCTTTTTCATTTGGTTTATTTTTCTAAAATGTTAATTTAGTCTCACTTCTGTGTTCATTTTGTTTGCAAATCCCTGTCTGACTGTAGAAATCCGTGTTTCAAAAATTTCTGTTTAGCTGATGGCACTCTTCCTTGATTTCTAGTACTTCTATGACTTTGTTTATTTTTAGATGATTCTAATTTTTTCTGTCATTCCTAGGGACTTGTGACAAAAAGGCAAGTGGCATGTGTACTTGGTCCAACCTGTTGATCTAATCTCCTCTCTGCTGTTTTCTAATTGAGTAAATTTTAGTGTTTATTGTACTGTAATGAGTTTTTGGCAGTGTTTTTTTTTTTTCTTTTTTCCAGGGTAGAGTTATGAGAACAGAGACCAATTTCTGTTTAGATATGAAGGGTTGAGCCTGTCTGGCAGATCCGTGCAAGAGTTGCTATACTGAAAAGCATAGTGTGCTGGTTGTCAGGGTTAACCAGAGTGATAGTTAGGTGGTCGGCCATCTTGGAGAAAGGTGATCTTACTACAGGGATAAGTCCCTTTAAAACGTACAATTCATGGCAACCTCATGAGTCCTCTCTCTGGCTTTCAATCCCTCGAATCTCATCTCATTTTACCAACGTGATAGGGATCTCTGGAAGATTTACGGGAAAGACTAGCCATCTTCAGCTAGCAATTTAAAATTCTCATGTAATTCTGAAGTTCCTTGAGGGCAAAAATAACGAAAGGATGATGAATGTGACAATTACATTGGAATTACGGAAGAGTCGTTTTGATAGAGAAGTTCATGCAGCCAAAATCCATGCCACACGGTTATAGACAAGGGCCCCTAAATAATTGGAGCTACAGCATCCTATTGGGAAGTTATCAAGTTGTTTACTGAGGATTTCTTATTTTGAGGGACCCTTTTTGGACAAAACAATTGATATATAATTGCTGTCAAGAGAACAAAAAGAAGAGTGTTGGAATTTCCTCTCTGAGGAAACCAGTGCTTTAAACCTGCTTTCACTGAAGAAAAAGCTTATCTCAATAGGTAAAATATTTTTCACAAAAATAACTTGCTTCTGCAAATTTGTTAAAATCAAATTAATAATCACTTTTAATTTCTATATCAAGTACCAAGGGACATGATATTTATGGGATCTAGAAGCCAAAGAATTGAAGATTCAGTCAATGAAGTGTGACCTTTGGGGTTTTTAAAAAACTTATTTCCTGTTTACTTAAAAGCAATGTAAGATATTTATGGTAAAAAACAAAAAACAACCAAAAATATATTTTAAGATGCAATGTAGATTTGACTGCATATCTGTTAGTCAGCCAGATGTGGTGTTTTTCTTTAAATTGTCAGACCCTTTGTTCCCAATGCTTGCCTGAGATTTCTGAGTGTCTCCTTTCTCTTTGGATTCCTCTCATTCAACTCTCCTCCTGGTTTTCTCTGGCAAATACTGGTAGTGCCAGAAATAGTGCCCGGAGACAAAGCCACTGTCTGTCAATTTCCTCTGACCCTTGTCACGTTGCTGCGCCATGACTTGTGGACAGCTATGTTTAAGTTTTCCTCCCCATAAGTTCTTTAGAAACAAAATAACAATCAAGACTATTTTTGATTCCACTGGAAGAAACTTAATGACTATCATTTGAATACATAGCTGACAAGGAAAAGGATTTTCATAGGCAAAGATGGTGGAAGAGGTATCACAGAGAAGAAGAGTTCACCTGTGCAGGTATGTTTGGTAACGAGCAGTTTGAAGGGGCTGCAACATCTGGTCTGAGAGGGCAAGGGCTGAGGCCGAGGCAGACCCAGAGCAAGGTGGCTCTCTCACGGGGGATCTCAGATGCCAGCTTACCAGGCCATGGCTCGTGGACTTCCTTGTATGATCAGTCATAAACCATGGACTCTATTTAACACAGTAAGTAAATCCAACCATGATTTGATTGTGCTCAAAGAAGACAATTCTGGTGTCACACATAGGGTAGATTTGTGTTGGAACTGGTGATGAGGGTGGACGGGAAGTAGTAACATGGTGGAAGAATGAGGAAGATGTATTATAGGACAGAGTCCGGTGATGAATGCCAACCAGTGGTAAAATTATATCCTATGTAACTGAAATAAACATCATTACAACAAGTGCTGCAGTCATTGTTATAATTTACATGCTTATTCAAAAGGATTGTCTCCTTTGTGATATGAAGTAATTTCATTAATTATATTGTGGGTCCAGACTATCACAACGGTGGGTGAAACCGGGGACTCCATGTAGGAGGAGTGGAGAGTTCATTAACAGCTTTCTCCTTGGTGGCAGCCACCAGGCAAGAAGAGACTGGACACAGTCCCACAATCCTAGCTCTCAAACTCCCTGAGCTACGAATCTTCAGCTTGGCAGAGAGGGAACCAACAGGATGGAAAACAGACACATACACACTCAGCTTATGGATATAAAAAATGTGAAAATCTAGGAGAGTGTTTCTACATCTTTAAAAGACTTAAAGCAAGAACCAGCAAGAGGTAGAAAGGGCACAGAATTTGTTATCAGCTACAGTCAGGTTCCATCCTGACCATGTGCCACTAGGCAAGTGATTTAACGAGTATCTCTGAGCCTTTGTTTATAATTATATTGCAGCTCTGTTCTGCTCACTTACAGATATTTTTTGGAGAGGAACAGTTTTCCTACAGCAAAGACTTGAGGTAGGTCCAGGTGCCCTGTCGTGTGCAAAGCACTCCACTAATCACAGCCTTTCCAGCAAGCGCCTTGAAGCCAACACGTCCTGAGACCGTGGGTCAGCCAAGGGTCAGTGAGCACTACGTGTTCAGGTAAAGCAAAAAGAAGGGGCTCCTGGCACAGATGGATTCAGCCTGGACCAGTCACGGGCTTTCTCTGAGCCACAAACTCTTCATCTGTAAAAAAATGACACTAGCATTGTTAACAGGATTCAATCAGTCTGTGATGTATGCACATAGTAGGTACTCAAGCCCAGTCTTTCTCTTCCCATACGCCCCTGCTGTGACTGGGAGGTTTCACCCCAGCCTCTTTCACAGGCTGGCTCTCACACTTGCCCTCAGAGCTGTGCTGTGTGCTGATGCTATCGCACTCGGCAGAGATAGCTGCTGGGAGCTGACCTTCATCTTCAACTGTCAGTTTCCTGTGAACAGTTATCCCTCAGAACCTTGCAGTTTACTTAAAACCAAACAAAAGAGACACCACCCATCCAACCACACTCAGTGTGAGCTCCATCGCGCAGGTTCTTTGCTGACAATGTATCTGTGGAATTGAACAGGTAGGAGCATGAAGATGGAAGGTGAAGAAACACATGCACGCGCACACACACACACACTGCATTCCTCACTTGTTACAAGGGTACATCTTCCAGAAAACAAACTGAAAGTTCCATCTCAGGATCATTAAAGCTATTCAGGTGTTCCTAATGAGTATTTTATTCCATGGTGTTCAAACGCTTTCTAGTAAAATGATGGATTCGATTCAACCTCAAGCTGGATTTTGACTCCATGTCCTCATGCTGAAGAGCTTTGGAGAGTTTAGCTCTGATGGTGAATGCCTTCATCGTGTGCTCCTGGAAAAAAAAAAAAAAAAAAAAAAACAGCACTTTGAGCCTGTCCACCAGCATGAGCCTGGATGAAATCAGATTTTTTTAGTCTTATTTTGGTTCTATTCTTTTAGGAAGCTGAGTTTTCCCTGTGCCCTTGTCTCTCCCCAGGGATCCGTTTCAGCAGCCCCGGCTGACTCTGAGGATTACCAGCTCATCTTTGGTTTGGATTGAGGCTCTTTTTGTTGGGCAGTCTATGCCAAGGCACATGCGGTTGACAGGGGGTTGTTTTTCATGGATTTGGACTACACGAGTGCACTCTGGCATTTGTTGCTGTGATGCCATATTCCAGTGGTTAAAAAAAATGTTTCCATTCATAATTCAGCAAAATGCAGTGAGAGTTTACTGAGTATAAGGCTCTGTGCTAGTCCCTGGGGTAGAGGGCAGAATTGGTATTAACACAGTGGTGCATTATTCAGAGTTCAAAAAAAAAACCCAGAAAAAAGTATATAAATATATATAAAACCATATCTCTATGATTATACCACTATGATTATATATAGGACTATAAAAATTATATTAATATAGAAAATATATAGAGATATATAAGATTATATGTAATTCTTTATATAAGTACATAGAATATGTGATTACATATAGATATCTAGGAAATATAAAATTTTATTTAGAAATATGTGTATATATATATAGAGAGAGAGAGAGAGAGAGAGACAGATTTATTATGAAGAATTTATTCATGAGATTACAGAGGCTAAGAAATCCCACTATCTACAAATTGGAGACCTCCTAAAGCTGGTGGTATAATTTTAGTCCAAGCCTGACAGCTTAAGACCAGAAGAGCCGATTGCATAAATCCTTGTCCAAGAGGAGAAGCTCTATGTCCCAGCTCACGCAGGCAGGCAGGAAGAAAAAGGGGCGAAGTCTTCCTTTCTCTACTTTTTTGTTCATTCAGCCCCACAACAGATTGGGGGAGCCCCGGCCACATTTTGGAGGGCAATTTGCTTTACTGAGCCCATGGATTCAAATGTTAATCTCATCTGGAAATACTCTCACAGACACGCTCAGTGTTTCATCTGGGCATGGTGCTGTAAAATCAACATCTAAAATTAACCATCACAAAAGGTAACCAATATATATTTCTTGCCCTGTAGGAACATACATTCTCAGCCCTGTGACTAGCGCCTGGGATTCCATAATGCTCCTACCCTCGTGAGGCATCGCGTTCCATAGGAACCTTGATGAGTATACTGTAGGGGTTGTAGTCTAGGACTCCATAGCAAGTTGTGCACGTAATCGAAAAAGTCTGCAGAATGCAAACTGGAAAAATTGACATTTAAGCTAAAACATTTTAGCTTAAGGATTGACATTTAAGCTTAAGGATAAATAAGCATTAAACAAGCCAAAGGAAGTAGTCAAACGTAGTTCAAGGACAGGGAACAATGCATGTGAAGGCCAGAGGTGAGAGTCTGGAATGAGGATGAGACTGGAAGGACAGAGAAGCCACACTATAAGGCAGGGGAAAATAATGTAATTATGGGGCTGGTGGAATTAGCAAGGGCCAGATCACAAAGATCCTTATAAACAGTAAAGATCCTTTGAAGGTTTTAATTCAGACGCTGTTAGTATTATGCTGTAGAGTGACTGCTCTGGCTAACACATAGATTGGAGGGAGGGAAAAGTGTAGACATGAAGGCCAGTTAGGCTGCTAATGTAGTAGCCCAGGCAAGAGGCCAACAGTGGCCAGAACAGGTTAGTGGTTTCTAGGACACAAACAAGTAAGTGGATATGAAAAATAATGAGGAGGTGGAGACAATAGGGTGTTGTGATTCATTCTAAATAGGGGGTGAGGTCATAGTAAAACATACATGCATGATGAGGGAACTGCAATAGATGTCACCATGAAGGACATGGAACTGAAAACCAAATCTTCTGGCCTTACTGTGTAAGTTAAGGACAGCCTTAAACTAAGCCATCTGGTGGATCCATGTTGTCTTGGAATGCATGATATTTCTCCTGGCTGCACCAGGGAAAGTTCCCATGGTTAGAGCTAGTTGCTGTATTCAGGTGAGTATGATGTCTCTGCAGGAGTTTGTGTAGTTATCTTCAGGAAACCATCTGCACAGATTAATTGTCCCAGGATTTGGCCCCACATTGGTACTAAAGTCAACTTTGGCATTTGTCCTCAGAGCTATGGATCCAGAATGATTATCGCTCTAGTACAGAAATACCAAATATTCGACTGAACATAGTGCATTAGGAACACCCAAGTGTCAGGCAGTTGCAGTTCAACCCAGGACGAGGTCTATGGAGGCATCCTAGACAACAGAGTCTGCAGATTCCATTCACTTTGGTCCTGATACAGCAGATGTCTCAGTCAATTTTTTGCTGCTATAACAGAATACCTGAGCCTGGGTAATTTGTAAAGAATACAGATTTATTTCTTGCACTTCTGGAGGTTGGAAAGTCCAAAGTCAAGGGTCCTGAATCTTTCTAGGGCCTTCTTGCTGTGTCATCTCATGGCAGAAGGCAGAAGGCAGAAGGGCAAGGGAGGGGCATGGGAGAGAGAATGGAAAGAGGGTGGAACTCATCGTTTTATGAAGAATTCACTTGCACAGTCTCTTAAAGATTGCACCTCTCAACACTGTTGTATTTGGGATTAAGTTTCCAACTCATGAACTTTGGGGGACACAAACTATAGCAGCAGTGTGGATATTGCCCAAGAGATAAAAGGTCCTGGTGTATTTGGTCAATGGCAGTGGTGTATCCAGGCAGGCAAAAGCGAAGAAAGTTCTTTCCTCATAGCCACTGTGGGAGACTACAGTAATGTGAAAACTGATCAGTTATTACACTCTGTGCAGACTTGCCATCTTCATCTCTAAAGAGGGGATAATATAGGACAATTACAGTCACTGCATGAAAACGAACAAGCAGTCTCACTTTGTTTGATATAAAGTTCTGTATTCATGCTGATCCTGAGACAGGACCTCTGATCCTGAGACAGAACTTTCAGTTTGTTCTCTGGAAGATGTACCCTTGTAACAAGTGAGGAATGCAGTGTGTGTGTGTGTGTGAGTGTGTGTGCATGTGTGTGTGTTTCTTCACCTTCCGTCTTCATGCTCCTACCTGTCCAATTCCACAGTTATATTGTCAGCAAAGAACCTGCATGATGGAGCTCACACTGAGTGTGGTTGGATGGGTGGTGTCTCTTTTGTTTGGTTTTAGATTTAAACATTATTTCCAGGATTCAAGAAAAATCAAGGGTAAAGAGTGGAAGCAAGGAGGTGATTTCGGAACTGAGGCTTGAAGGTGGCGGGGGGGGGGGGGATTGCATGAGCCCACAGCCCTTCCTCTGCCCACCAAGAATGCCTTTCACAGGGCAATTCTGTGCCAGGATGCATGTGACTGCACTTTCCCATGCACCATATTCAGCATGGAAAGCAAGAATTGCCAGAGTCCTGACACTGGGGGAGTGATAGCAAGAATGGGTTGTTGAAAATTAGCAACAAATATGAAAAAACAAATGATATATGTATGATTAGGACAAGCAGTTTAAACTCTCTGAATTACAGTTTTCATATCTGCAGAGTAAGGGCAATGATAATAGAAATTTATAAACATCTATAACTGTGATAGCCTCTAATCAGGGAGTTAGTTACAGTGTGTTTGTATGAAAAGGTCAGTTTTTCATCCACTGATGTCACAGTTCCCAAATATACAAAGGTAAAAACGTAGCATGCATCTCTGATAAGAAGTCTAAAGGCAGCTGAGAGTAAGTGCTTTAAGTTCCTAGCCACTGGGTTCTATTTTGCATTTACAGGGAAGTAAAACAGATTTCTTTAATTCAAAGGCAGAATCTATGAGGTTTCTCTCTGTTCAGCCCTTGCCTCTAGGTTCCAGGGCTTGGTTGCAGGCATATTTCCTTGTGGCTCTGGGAATGGATTTCTAGTACATCAGCCTCCCTGAGTTGAACTGGGACCAGCTGGAATTAGGTCCCTGAACATAGAAATCTAAGATTTTCTGACACTTCAGTTGATGAAATATTTTAAAGTGAAAGAAAACCAAACTGTATGCTGAGAAAAGACTGATGTCCAACAAAGATTTTTTTTTTCTTCAGTATTAGAAGATTCTGGTTTCTCTGCTGACTCTTTGATACCAGATCTTATCTTTGATATTAACAATGACATTGACTTAGGGTTCAGACAGGTTCTGTCCAATATGGTGGCCACCAATCACAAGAGCAAGTGATTTAAAACTCAATAAAATTAGAAATTCAGTTCTTCAGTCACACTAGCACACTTCAAGTGCTCCTTAGACACACGTGGCTAATAGTTACCATAACGTAGAGTGCAGATATAAAACATTTTTATCATCCCACAGAGTTTTTTAAAGAATACTACTCTAGAACAAGAATACGGAGTTTTTTTAAAAAAATCATAAAGACGTGAAGATAGTAATTTTTTAAAGAATGAAATCATTTCTGTAAGAGACAGTCTCCCTTTGGAGTCAATTTATTTTGGTTTGCCTAAAAACTGGTACCATGAGAGCACTGGGCCTGGACTCAGAAAACCCAACTTCTATAATTACTAGCCAAGATAAATATTGGATAGATTACTTAACACTTACCACTTTTTAAGTCTTAGTTTTGCTTTCTGAATGATGTGAAGAAGAATATCTATCTATTAAATGAAATAGTACAAATAAGAAAAATTTATTCAACATTGTTTCCTCACCTCACTGTGTAGATATGAAAGCAAGATGATAGCAGTTTTCCTCGCTACGGTTTCTCTAGCATGTAGCACCCCAAACCAGGCACACAGTAAGTATTCCATAAATATTGCAATGAATAAGTAGTGTAAATGGGCATATTCATTAAGTTACCAAGAGCATACTCCTTGGCAGATACAAGGGTGGACAGTAGGGGTACAAAATAAATAAGATTTGGAACTTCAAACAGCTCACCTTACATCTGGAAACAAAAAATGAGCTCATCACAATAGTCATGAGTTGTGTTATGATAGAGGTTCCAAAGGTATTGTAGAAATACAAAGCAGGAACATCTAACTCAGGGGGCATGTGGGTGTAGAGAGAGCGTCACAGAGGAAGGACTTTAATCATGGACCTGAAGTATGAATAGGATTTTGTGAGAACCTTTTTTAAAAGATGGTGAATGCAAGGAAGGTCAGGCATACGATAACCAACTCCCTCATTTGCCCTGGACTGCACTGGTGTTAGCACTGGAAGTCTTGCACTCGGGAAACCTTGAATCCCAGGCATACCGGATTGGTTGATCACTGTAGGGAACATGAGTATAAAAGTCACCTTTCCATTTTCCAGGCAGAGGGCAGAGAATAAGCAAAGACAGCAGGGAGCACTCCCATAGAACACTGAGGGCACAGTCGGGTGGAGGTCATAGGCACAACAGGCCAATGTGTCCTTTGGAAATGGCCACAAAAAGCCAAAGAAGTCACAAACCACTGAGTATTGTGAAGGTATCAGAGAGCTGTGAAACAACAGGAACTAAATGGTCTAAATTTCCAGAGAAGAGAGAACCATTCAGAAGGGAGCTGATGACCAATGGCTGCTCCTCCCTCCCCTACGCTGGGACGTTGCAGGCTCCGGATATGATGGAGGGATCAAATCCTGACCCTTAGGATGAAACAAACTACAGTTGACCTCGGATATTGCAGTCAGCGCACAAAGACCTCAAAATATTCATAGTTGATATTTTTTAAGAAAAGAGTGAAAAACATACCAAAATAATTTAAATGATGGAGGATTTCACCAGAAAAATAGAATCTGTAACAGATTGATCGAATGCTCATTTTGGAATGGAAAATGTAGTATGTTAAATTAAGACTCCAATGCATGGGTTTGGTAGCATATTAGACACAACAGAATACAGAATTAGTAAACTGAAAGGCCAACAGTCAACACCCAAATTAAAGGAAAGAGTAGAGAGAAAAAATAATGAAACACAACCAACCAAACAACAACAAAAAAGAGATCAAGAACTAAGAGCCACGTGGGGTATGCCCAGACGTGTACAGGAAGCAGATCAGAGTAATAGTCAAAGAGAGGAGGGCCAAGGATTGTCCAAAATTGATGAAAGACAACAAACATTCAAGAAGCTCTGTGAACTTCAAGCTGCATAAATAAAAAGAAAATACTCACCTAGAATTTCATATCCAACAAAAATATTTCTGAAACACGAGGATAAAATAAAGGTGCTTTCTGGCAAGCAAAAGCTGAGAAAATATATCACCTGAGAGAAGGAAAACAGTTGTCACTGGAAACGTGAAAATGGACGAGAGTATGAAGAACACAGAGAAGGGTAAATATGGAGGAAGAGGAGTCAATATTGGCTGTAAAAAATATACAGTAATTGGAACATCCCAGGAACTTGAATAAAAAGGCCTAGCAGTTATTAATATTGAAGGAAGGCACAAGCAAATGCCCTAAGGTTCTAGCAGGAGTATGGAAGTGGTAAAAATAATCGTTTACACTAGACTGTGACATGTCCAGATGCGTGGTATAATATCTAAGCTATCCATTAAAGAATAGCCAAAGAATGTATAATTAGCAAGTTAAGAGGATGAAAAACAGAACAATTTCCAAAAGTTAGGTGGAATAAAACTGTATAAAGACTCCTGTTAGAAATGAGATCAGGAAGCTGCGTTCTGCTAAGACAACTAGTACCCATGAAAAAAGGGGTTCAACACAGCTCTGTAAACTGAAACATGTGAACAAAAACAGTAAGCACAGAAACTCAACTGGCTCCAATGGATGTTCCGTTAAGCAAAGGGCTTCTCATTCCAGTGATCCAGAAACACCTTATGGTTCAAGCTGATTCTGTTGTCAAGATAAGGTTTTTTTTTTTTTTAAAGTTATAATTAGGTCAGATCTTGAGCCAGATGAAGTCTATGATTTCTGAGGACAACTGGAGAAGAGAAAAGAAGAATACAGAATTAATGAAAAGTTCACAAGATGAAAATTGAGGTTGGAAATTTGGGAGAATGTTCCCAAATACAAATATGAGGACTAACCTTTTTTTTTTCCTCCTTTTTCCCCAAAGTCAGGTTCTGGGGAATCATTGCATGACATCTGGTTTCTGGAAACCCCTCACCTAGCTCATAAATTCCTTGATGATTCAGTGAGGTTGAGCACATAAAATCTTCCAAGGTCAGACTTACGGTTTCCTTTCAGGCTCATTTAGCCTTTACTTGCAAAACCAATGCACCTGCTAACCACAAGGACATGGTTGGTGCACGCCGGAGACAGTAAAAGCTTAGTGTCACTGCTCTCGAGAGGCAGCTGTAGACCTGGGGCACAGCTTATGTGATAGGGTGCTGGAGGGTGCAGCATCGCTTCTGTGGCTTCTCAGTAGTGTTCCTCCTGCAGAAGCGTTGCCTCTGCCCACCAGCCCATTCTTCTCTAGCTACTTGGCTGGCAGTCAGGGTCAAATTTTCCTGAAAGTAGTGCAACGTGTAGTGATCAATGATTTAAAAGGCACCCTAAAGATCCCCTGCCCATAAGGGACACTCTTCACTGCCATACCAGAATGCCACAAATTCATTCATTTCCCACTCCATTAACTCAGATCGTTGAAAGGTCTTATATTAGTGTAACCTGCACACTTGTTCTCTAGTAGAACAGTGTAATTAGAGCCTCTTCAAAGTAAGACCTTACTGCCGGGGAATTTAATTAAGCCAGGCTCCTTTGGAGCTAAACCATGCAAACATCATTTTCGCGTGTGCTCCAGTCTCCCAGACGCGGATCAGGGCACAGTGTTCTCCCAGCAGCTTTGGGTAATAGTGTAGCAGAATGTGCTGGCTGTAGTTATCTGTTTGTTTGCCTCCCTTATGAGGTTTTTGAAGGCAGTGATTTGACTCAAATCAGTGAATATATAGGCTCAGGACCTGGTATTAAGTGAGTATTTGAAAATGGCTAGGGGAAAGAGATAGAGGAAGAGGAAATGAAGGAGAGAAAGAAAACTTTGGGTGGATCAGTAAGTGTTCTGGAACCGTCCCAAAATAGAATTTTCACTTTTTTTTTTTTTAAGTAAAGAGGGAAACAAGAACAGATGGGCACAATGACCAGAAAGCAAGTTTGAAAAACCAGTGTTAAATTATTGCTCAGCTACTTCTCTCTAAGGCTATAAGGCAAGAATCTGAAATCCTTTATATGACATTCAAATTTTTGCAGTGTGTGTCCAAACTCTGAGTTCAAGTTTATCTCCTACCGTTTCCTATTATACTGAAGCAAAATTCAAGCTAAAAGTCTCATTATTAACTGGTCCTTGTGGTAAGCACAAAGTTTTGCCTGAAGCAATGAGAACACCGCAGTGAGGCAGTGTTCCCATTGGGAATCATTATTTATTCTTCCATGGTTTGGGAGTGTTGTTTCTCAAATCTGCTCATTGCATCCTTGGGGTTAGGTGAGGTTGCTCTAGAAAACTGCCCTCCATCAGCTGGGCATGCGCTACTCAATGTGTGGTCCTGGACAACTTATAGCCTGTCTCTGGGCCTCAACGCCAACATCCATCTAGGGAGGGGTTGGATCAGAGGATCTCTGTGCCTCTCCCACCTGTTGACTGTCCCTAGAAGTAGTCAGCTCTCCATGCCTGGACGTGTTCAAGTGGAACACAGAATGCCTGGTGGGCACTGTGGAAGAGATTCCACCATCGGGGGGGAGATCAGGATTGCTTGATCTGCTGTCCTTCAAAGTCATTTCAAATCTAAGGTTTTTTAGATGACTTTTGTGGCAAGGAGGACAGTGAGTCACACAGTTTTCGAATTCTATTTCAGGAAACTGGTGGGAGGCAATGTGGTGTTTTGGAAAAAAATAGTGCACTGGAGTCACCCAGACCTGGGTTTGAAACCTGACTCTAAAACTCACAAGCTGTGTAAGATGGAAACATTACTCTGACTCTCTGAACCTCACTTCCTTCTCTGTAAATTGGGAGTAAAAGCACCTACTTCCAGATTTTGTTGAACACTTACATGAAGGAGCCGGGAGAGCACGGGGCTGGTGTCTGGCACACGTGCTCTGGTACCTACTGCTGAGGAACATTACAACTTTCCTGATCCTTCACATATTCCAAAGACGGGGGAGACCATCTCTTTTCTAACTCGGTATTAATACAAGATAAACTTTATTAGCATTCCTAGAGTACATCCATATATTGAGCTTTACAGTTAAAGCCAACAAAGGTATTGTTTAGAAAAATATGTTTCCGTTTCCTCCCATACATGATGGAAATAATACCTATCATCAGTGTTTTGGGAGAGTTACATAAATTATCACCAAGCACTTGATATGTCTGTAGAACTCAAATCCATGCATTCTTTTAGGGATCAAATAGTTATTATGTGCTTAGTGCACTGTATGCCCCATCTCATGCTAATTGATGGCTTTCAGTAAGATGAACCATAGCTATAATAAAGCTATAATAATCATAACTATCATTTATTGAATACTGAATGTGTACCAGGAATGATGCTAAGTACTTCACATATATTTTCTTACTTATTCTTCAAAACAACATAATGAATAGATATGATTGCCTTAATTTCAAAGATGAGAACTTTGCTATGTCCATAGTTGAAGTAACTTTCCAGGTTACTAGCTGTTGGAACCAGGATTCCAACCTCTCCAGCTACAAAGTCTATTTATTCTTCCAGAACTATACTAACACTGCCTATTGTCTTTCTCATTTACATAGCTTGGGGTGGGTGGGGATTCCTATTCTTGAGATGGGGAACCCTGTGGGCAGAGATGGCTTGGGGGAGACGAGTTCACTTCACCCCACGATGAGGATACAGGGCTGGCGAGGTGCCCATGTGGAACTATCCTCCCATTAGTTTTATAATTGAGTTTCTTAGAACTCAAATCAGCTGAAAGCAGAGATTTCAATAATATATCCCTTTTACTTTCATAAAATAATTAATACACAGGAATGGGGAAAACACATCACTGCTAATAGAGAGAAGAGCCCTCAAGTTTTAAAGTTAGGCTCCAACTGAGAGCTTTGTGAATTTAGAGGGTGATTATTCAAAACAGCAAATAATGGCTGCTGTGCTATATCTATTTTTATTGCATCCTAATTTAAAATCACCATCTAGAGAGCACAATTAAAATATTTTAAACCCAAGTCATCTGTTTCCTCTTCCCTGGATTTTTTGGGTGATTCTTCTGACAACTCTGGGTCCCACTGACTTAGACTTGTGGTTTCGGAGCTATTATTGGGGAACCTCAAACCAGATGTTTGACGTGGGAAGTAGCCAGTGGGGTGAGGCATGGTGGCATTTACGTGCAGAGGCAGAAAGTTTGAATCAGCAAAAAATTTCTCAGTCATATTTTCACGTTCAGATACAAAGCACAGAGTGGTGGAGGGAGAGCTGGGCCACCAATCTGGAAACCCGATGTCTAGGACCAGCCCTGGTGCCGTGGCGTTGCTGTGTGGCTTTGAACCGGCCAGTTCCTTCCTCTGTCTTGGGCTCTGTGTCTTTCATTTGAAGGTTTTCCATCAGCTGTCAATTCTCTGATTTGCTTTTCAATTCTAAATTTCCTGATTCCGACTTTATGTTCCATTTTCCCTCTTCTAGAATATTCTTACATCCACTTAGGTCTGCTAACACATTTCTTGGATTCTCAGGTCTACAGATTTGTATATATGAGTCTTCTCATCAGCAATGTCTTCCCCCGACTGGCAGAGTCCACACATTTGTCAAGTCTCGACTACTATTTCCCTCAGGGTGACTAACGGTCATGTTCTCACTCACCTTTCTGAATTTTGATTCTCTAAGAAATTTGAATTCACTAATGGTTGGACTTATGCAGGGTCCTCAGAAACCCTCTAATTTTACACAGGGAGTCACTGAGGGCTGAATAGACTTCACAGATATTAAGATAATAGAGACTCCACAATTTTTTCAATGGTGTTGAATATTTCTAGACCCCCATAGAAAACGTCAAGACTTGACTTTTCTCTCTTTCCCAGCATTACCCCTTTACCATCAGAGTTCACGGTAACCCTGAAAAACTGAAATGCTAAAGCCCACCCCCTCACCTCCACACAGACCCCGTGGTGAGGTGGTGCAAAGATGCTAGGCTGAAAACCCAAGCTCGTCTCCGCCATTCATTCATGGCGGGACCTTGGAAAATCAATTCCCTTGTAGGGAGGGGTGTGCCCTCGGCTCCCCCATTTCCTACGTCCTTGTTCGTTCACCTCTTGAGTGTGAAACCGCTGGCTGAGGTTTATGAAAGCTCTGTGCGCAAAGGGCAAGGAGCCAGACAGACGCCTGGAACTTTTGAATCTCGGCAAGTCTGAATCCCTGCACACGAGGTGACAGTCGTATAGGCGTGTCACAGCTTTATTGAGATACGGCTCACATGCCATGCAGTTCTTCTATTTAAAGGAGAGGGAAGTGCACTTCTGCCAGATATGCGAGGCACTAAGTCATCGTCCTTGCTTTCTATTGGCTCTATTGGTTTAACTGAGGCTCAGAGAAGACAAGGCCCTGCCAGGCGGTCTTGCTGTGCAAGGCCCGGGCTCGCCTGGCTTTCGGTATGAGTCGCCCTGGCCTCCTCTCGCCCGTTTGAGCCGGTGGAGGGGCGGGAAGGGGAAGGGCGGAGGGGGGCTCCCACCCTTTCCTGCACAGCAGCAGAGGCCTCAACCCTGCACCAGCGGCCAGACCGGCCAACAAAAGAGCAGGGGCTTCCCGCACGTTGCGTTCCCTGTTGCCTGATCCCCTGCTTGAGACTCTCTCTCCTCTTCTTAAATTGTCCTTCTTTCTATTTTATTTTTTTTTTAATTTTTTATTTTAATGAGTCAAAATTGCCTGATTACTTGCAAGGGTACATTAGTAGTACGAAAATACTGCCACAAAGGAAAGCTGCATCAGTAAATATCGGCATCCTATTCAGCTTCAGACAATAATTGTTAAAGGGGCCCATTTTCACTAATTTAACGTATTATCTCCGACATGAAGTACCTTTTCTCCCTACTGAGATGAAAAAGGACTCCAATTCATCTTGACAGTGCAGGAGCCATTTCTATTCGGACGTGGCATTATTCCGAAAATAAATAAATAAATAGCCTTGTTTATCACATTTAAAGTGGCTCCAGTCCAACAAACAAGAGAGCTGCCAGCCGATGAATTACTGATGGGGCTGGCGACGGGGAGGCTGAGAAGGGCCACTTCCCGGGCCAGGAGAGGAGGAGGATGAGGACGGGCACCACCAGGGCAGGGGCCAGGGACAGCAGAGAGAGGCCAGGCCCTGGGTTGGGAGCTGGAGCTGCAACTCCTAGACTTTTTGTTCCTCTAACTCTCTCTTGTTTGGACTCTTCAGCCGGGTCTCAGGGTCTCAGTGTCTCCACCTAAACGTTAGAAGAGAGCTAGGGTCGCATAAGTGGCCCTAGGGCTGTGGGAGCATTTCTAGAATTCTAAGGCCCAGCCTGAGAAGAAGAATGAGTCGCTGTAGTTATGACGAGTCTGGCAGGTCAAGGCCTCTCTCATTCCCTCCTTCACCTGGTTTTAGACATTCGAGGAAATTTCCCGAGATTTCTGCAAGCAATGAAGACATAAGCGGAGCTTGCCACCAAGCCTGACCGACTCTCCCTTCAGTGCCTTCTGCCTCTCTCCTTCCCGCCCCAATGCCCTCACATTTTATTTGGCATGAGTGGGGCTCTCTGTCTACCCCAGAAACAGATAGTGCAAGTTTGCTGTGTGACATAAAGTTGACTCTTGCTGTCTGACCTTGAGCAGCAAGTGGGGAAGGAAACGAAAAATAGGTTCGCAGTGAAGAAGCCATTTTGATATCTGTTATTTCATCGGATGCCCATGGTGACTTTAGGAGGTTGCCTCACGAAAACAGAGGCTAGAAGACACCAGGCGACTGGGTGAGCGTGGGCAGCAACGTGGGGATGGTTCCCCGTGTTTAAACGCACGGGGTGACCAATTTGCGTTGGTTGGCCTCCCGCCAGGAACATCCCGGCCAACCAACGCAAATTGGTCACCCTGTGCGTCACTCCCAGGGGAAATTTGGAAGAGAAAACGGATACTGCAAGCACGTAAAGTGATCCCGTGTGGCTGGACAGTTGGGATTATGGATTATGAAGGGGAAATGAAGAAGGAAAAGCCGGATTATATTTGCAGGGAAGCATAAGTGTTTAAATGTGTCTCCTACTGATCTCATAATTTTCCTGCTACACAAAACAGCTCCTCAGCTGTTGTCCCGGCACCGTCCACCCCGCTGCTCGAGTTAGAGTCCCGGGAGTGTCATGGACCCCTCCCGCTGGCCAATCCCACTCCCGTCCATTCGCCACTCCCTCAGATCAAGCCACTGTCATCTCCTCCCTAAGCTTTTATAACAGAACTCCACTTTGGTCTCTTGCTCCTTTGACAAATATTTTTTAGCACACCAGATTAATGTTAGAAAAATGTACATCGGATCCTCTAACAGTGCTGTTCAGAAATCTTCAGTGATTTGCATCCAGCTCACAAAGTGTACCCCATCTGAACAGCACCTCCCTTCCCAGGTCACCGTCAATGTTCTGCCCGCTTGTGGGTGGGGGTGTGTAGCGGAGAGGCAGGGGCTGGAGGGAGGAGCCTTTTCTCTGCACTCGCAGTGTGAACTCTTAGTGGAAAATAATTTTCCCTTCTTTTCCCTGGAGAAGTAGATTTTAAGATATTCTGAAAGCTCCCTTTCCCCCCAAAGAGAGGTTTTATTAGTCTGATTGATGAGAACTAGAATTTATTAAACTACGCTTTACTAGTGGGCAGGGTCTCTGTGTTAAAAGCAGTTCTCACCTGGTGTCTCACTCCTGACCCCTCTGAAGGCATACGTGCTCTCAACTGCTGAGCTGCAAATCCTTCATTCGAATCTGGGCTCTCTCTTGCTTTCTCACTTTCCCACTCTTTCTTTCAATACCTCAGACAACTCGAAGTATACAGATCTAAGTTCTAGATTCAAAGACAGGAGGTCCCAATTGAACCTCAAGTCTAAACCACAATATATACATATATATTTTTTTCTCCCATGTTTTTATTCTGAAAGTTTTCAAAAATCCTGAAAAGTTTAAAGACTAGAATGATGAGCAGCCATAAACTCACTACCTACATTTAACTCTTAGCAATGTTCTTCGTTACCTGACTATATTTGTTACAGAACCACTGAAAGTGAGCTGCAGGTAATCAGGTTACTCCACCCACAGTACTTCCTCAAGCATCACTTAAGAGCAAGGGCATTTTCCTTCACGACTTTAATGCCATGGTCACACATAACAAATTAAAAATAAAGCCCTAATATCTAATATTCAGTTCAAATGCAGATGTCCATAATTTTCCCAAGGATGTCCTTTATAGTTATTTTTTTAAAATCAGGATCTAATTAAGATTTACACATTACATATGACAATGTCTTTAAAGCTAACAATAATTGGGCATTTACTATGTCCCAGGATACACAGACCATCCTATTTAGTTTCACAAGAAATTTTGAGATGGCTTTCTGTTGTTATATAAAATGGTGACAAAGTACTTGCCCCCGAATACTCACACATTCACCATTACATTCACAGAATCTAATGCAGAGCCTAGCACATCCTAGGTACTAATATGTAACCACAATTTCTAAGCCAGGTTATTCCAAGGCTATACTTTTTTTTTTTTTTTTTTTTTTGGTGCAAGTGATTGATACTTTGAAGTATCAAATGTTCACCTCGTTGCTAAAGAAACTTTACTACCCAAGTTGGCAATAACTCTGTTTGTTCAGACCACAGGTCAGACCTTGGGGGTGGGACTTGGCTTAAATGTGACCGTCTCAGTTGTCCCATTCTCGAACGCCACCATTAGATCCTCTTCCCTTATTCTTCTATAGCAACCTTTCCTCCCTTTGTTATAGATGTCACAACTGTGACTCCTTGTTGAGACTCTCCTCCTCACTAGAGTACAAGCTCCATGAGAGCAATGATCGTGAGAGCTTCATTTGTTTCTGTATCCTGAACCCAGGCACGAAGCTTAGCACTTACTAGTACTCAGCAAATCTTTTTGCAATTGATGGGGAAAACCTTTGTCCCATCTTTCTCGGGTTTTGTTGAAGGATCAGTTGAAGATCAAAGGAGGGTAAGAATGTGACAGGTGTTTGAAAGTCTAATAAGCTACGTGTGTGTGAGTGAGTGTTATCACTCATTGAAACTTACTTTTGAAGGCTGCTTGTGTACCCGTGCCTGCCCCCACCACGCCTTGTCCGTGGGGCAGAACTTGTTTCTCTTTTACACAACTTTTATCTCAGAGCTTAGATCTTAGATCTTGAAGCTTTTGTGGCACTTCAGAATTAACTCAGATTTGGATTGTTTTTAACTAAATTTGCAGTGTCACTATAGGGACCGTGAGTATTCTAACCCCAGATGATCTCTACTTTTGTTGGAATGCAAGTCTCTCTCTCTCCACCCCCCCCTTCAAGGCAAAAGTATATCCAATATATTAATAATTCTAAAAAAGTCTTCTTTATTCCAGCAGATCCATTATTAGCAGGTTTTTAAAAAAATGGCCATAGGATTGGAAAAATGAAGTAAGCATCTTCTCTAGGCTAATGACAAGAGCAAGGAAGATTCCTCCCACTCCCATGCCGTGCTTCCCAAAGAGCTGCCGGTGTGGATGGACATGCTAATCTCAGGGTATAAGTTTCCTTCAGGTACAAAGATAATTTTGAGAAATTTTGGAAAACTGTCACTCATATGCTCTGGTTGTAAGTAAATTCTCTCAGAAAACTGAGGAAACAATATTGCCTTTGGTGTTGGCACAAAAAATTCCAGTAAGTCACGTACACTCTGCTCTATTACACATATGCACACATACATCCCCACATACAAAACACATGTGTGTTTGTACACAACCATATACAAAAACAGTAGTGGAACCACATTACATGTGAAGACAATATTCTTAATTCATGCATAAGAAATAAAAATAATATATGGTCAGATGGACTCTAGGTTATTATTTCTTTGATGGAACCCCCAGTGACACGGTTGCATTGGTTCTAGTATGCATGTTGTAAGAAAGAAATGAACTTGGAGGGATGTGCTGTGCAGTGAGGGTCTTGCCGTGTAGACACAGCAGCCACTCAGACCATGGAGAGAACTGCAGTTCCTCACTGCCCGCCTCATGGTCACTGAGTGCAACAGTGGAGGTGTCTCCTCCTCCCCTCTCCCTTTCTCTCTCTCTCTCTGTCTCTCTCATCTTTAGCTGATACACATAGGTAAATGAACATTAAGAGCTAGAGTGCAAAGTGTAAACTTGTTTCAGGAGCTGAGAGGAGGAAGCCGTTAACTTTGCCTCAGTTTGGGGCAGTGACACAGAAGATGTCACAGAGAGAGTTCACGTTCAAGTACACCTCGGAGGATGAGTTTGCTGAATGGGAAAGTCTAGGAGCACGAGGGCATCAGCCTGGCCAGGGCCCCACAGACTCTCTTTGTGTGAGATCTGAATGGAATAGTAGCTTGAACTGACAAAACGTCTCTCGTGTGGTTGATATTTTCTTCAGTCATTTTTTTCTCTTTTCTTATACACCTCAGTTGGATGACTTTGTGCAAATTACTTGCAAGAGTCTCTGCAAGTCTCTGCTTCTTTATTAGTTAAAAAAAAGGTGGGGGGACAAGACTCTCTACTGCCCAGTATTGATGTGATTTAAAAAGCACACGGAAGGGAGACGATAGCTCCATGCCAACATGGAGACGTGCTCCGTCAGCATTTACCCTCTGTCCCTCTGAGCGCGCAGGCTGCTCTGTCCCTCAGGGGGAAGGCGGCAGGCCCTCTGGGCCAGCGCTGGGGCTACCAGCAATGGGGCAGCGCGGCTTCCACAGAGATGAGAAGGATGAGTAATGTGCTTTCTGAAAGCCACCTGGGGTGACAGGAAAAGAGGCCCAGAGCAGAGTGCAGAGCAGGTTGGCCACACCCCCGGGGAGGACGGTCCCAGCCTCGAGGAGGGAAAGCCGTGGTGCCCTCCCCACCCTCACCCTGATTCCACTGTATTGTCCTGTCCTGTTACTCACAGAAAGTTTAAAAAGGGAGAATACTCACCTTCTCATCATAGGACCCCACCGGGCAAGGGAGAGAACAGAGCTCGCTGAGCTGCAGGGGCGGCTTCTGGCCTCGCAGGCACCACAGTGCAGGGCGTCGTGGGGTTGGAAGCTCTTACCTTATACCTCACTCCTCAGAGCACGGCAGGTTTCAGAGCAAGGCAGCCCCATTCCTGGTAGCGTCATCCTGAGAAGCAGGACCTCTGCTCATCCTGAGTTTGCTGCCTGGGGTCTGGTAGGCGGCTGCTGGCCACAGAGGGGGCTCCCAGGACAATGAGCTCTGGCGTGGCAGAGGGTGCCAGGGCTCAGGTCTGCAGGGAGGCAGCCTCCCAGAGACACAGGGAGAGGGGCCCACGTCCACAGAACCAGCTCTCATCTGTTGAGTGTGTTCTAGAAACCTGCAACTGCTTCTCTGTAGCAGGCAGGCCAGCCCTGGGGCCTGTCAATCAAGCCAACCATCCTTGCTCTGCACAACTCTCCACATCCATAAAGTGGGGACTGTCCAGAGCCAGTGCTCACATATTAACCTTTGCTGAACTTTTTTCTCTTTTTGTGAAACTACTTTATTGAAATATGATTCCCTTATAAAAAGCTAGACACATTTAATGGACCCATCTCGATGAGTTTGGAGATAAGTTTACTCCCACGAAACCACCACAAACACATTCATCACCTCTGAAAATTCTCTCCCACCCCTTTATTATTATTGCTGGGGTTTTTTGTTTGTTTGTTTTGTTCTGTGAGCTAAGTATTCTTGCCACTCTCTAGGCAAGCAGTAGGTATGCAACACAACATTGTTAGCTATGGGCACCTCCAGAACTTATTCACTTGCATAACTGAGACTTGGTGCCCTTTGATCCTCACCTCCCCACTTCCTCTCTCCCACCAGCCTTGGGCTTCTGTGACTTTGACTATTGTATTAGGTCATTAAATATGAAATGTCCGATTTTGAATCAGCAGTGAACAAGAACTTGTTCCAGAGCAAGTGCTCAGCAAAATAACTCAGAAATCAATAAACAAAAGCCCTGCCCTCACGTTGCTGGCAGTTTCCCATGCTTGTTCATGCACTGTTGGGAGGGGCCGAGGCAGGGAGTAAGGGGACGGAAAGTAAAAAGACAATCATAATGTGGTGTGATGGTAGAGTTGGTAGCAGGGATGACAGGAGCAGAGAGGAGACAGGAGCCATGAATTCTGCCTTCCCAGGCAAAGTGCACTGTCACCGGGAAGGCAGGGGAGCAGAATGAAGAGGGGAGCTGGCCATGTTAGCAGGTGCACAGGAGGAGGAGGCAGATGCTGGTGGCCCTGCTGACACTCTCCAGGGAGCAGGTGTCCCTGGCAAAGGTAGCTGCATATGGAGAGTCTCAGAGGCCAGAGGAGGCTGCGAGTGTTCAGGGACCTACCCCATCCCTGGCTCAGCGGGGCCACCCTAAGGAAGGAGAGGTGTGCTGGGCCCCTGAGTCCCGGCGGGGTGGTGCTCTTCCAAGGAGGTCAAGACGAAAGAGTGGCGTGCTCAGTTGTGCATGCCCAGCCGTCTCCAGTCGGCCAGCCAGGAAGGGGGCGAGAAGCAGGCCGGCCTGCGGGGGAGCTGCTCCCCGGTCACGAGAGGAAATAGCAAATGTGATTAACATGTCTGCCACCAGAAACGAGAGCTAACCCTATTACTCTCCTCCTACCGCTTCCATTATGAATTATTGTGTTTCAATTATGATTGCAAAAGGATTTCCTTAAGGAAATGTGGCAGGGTTCCGCATGGAGAAAAGAGGAAATGGAGCCATGAAAGTTTAATTTATAGCAGTTACTGCATTTTAAAAAGGAGGAAGAAAATGAAACAGAGAACAGAAAGGCAGGAAAACGGAGAGGGGAGCTGACGGGGTCGCCTGCAGCGAGCAGGGGCAAAAGAAGCCCGAGGTGTCTGAATGTTAACAGAGTCATTTGTGGCTGGTGGTGAAGGAGGGAGGCAGGTGCTCCGTTTCGTCCTCTGGGCTCCTACTGTCGGCGTTGTTGTCTCCTTGCCACCCTGTCTGGCTCTAGCAGCATCCTCGATGCTGGGACGTACGTGCACGAACAAGCAGGACCTGCCCCTGCCCTCCAGAAGCTCACATTTTAGCCGTGAAGGGGCAGGAGGCAAAAACAACAAGGAAAAAGTGTGGGCAATAGAGCCGCTACTTTGGGCTGCAAGAGCAAGCCCATACCATTCAGTAGGCGGGAAGCCAGGCCAGTGAAATAAATGGGTTACCAGGCTCCGATTCATGCTTAGGGCAACTGTCCTCTCAGGGGAGGAGACGCCTCCACGGTCCTTAGAAAGCTGGAGGCATTCACGGTGCCCCCATTTACTCATCCACTTGCTTAACACGGAACTGGAGACTCAACCAAGAATAAGCCCAGGACTTCTGCTTGAGGACTACTCTTGCAACCGGGAGAGATAGGCATATCAGGAACTAATTACAAAGCCAGGACACAGGTGCTATGATGGTGATTGTAAAAGGTGTTATAGGATCTCAGACCAGAGCAGCGAATTCCGTCTGGGAGGAACGAGGTTTTGAAGAGGAAGATAGCTCTGAAGTGAGTCCTAAAGGAGACTAGGAGTTTCCTGGTGAATGGGGGAGAAAGGTGGGCAGGGAAAGTGTTCCCACCAGAGCCAGGGCCCATGCCAAGGCAAAGGGACGGAAGCAGCATGGCGATGGACCCAGGAAGCCCAGCACTGGTGCGGGAGGTGACAGGAGCGAAAGTCTGAGAGTCAGGCCAGGTCCAGAAGGCAGAGGGGCCAGGCCAGGGAGCTGGGTTCCATCTTGACAATGCTGGAGAACTCATGGGTGTTTTTCAGCATGAGGGTGACATTTGGGTTCTAGAAAGACCATGCAGGTGGTCCTCTGGAGAGTGGCCAGGAGGAGAGGGAGACGGGAGTCCTGAAGTCCTGTGGAAATCCACAGGGGTCACTCGTGTGCGAGAGACGGTGAGAGCGGGGCAAGGCAGACAGCGCAGCCCCACGAGAGGGCGTCCGGGTGGCTCTGCACGCAGTGAGGGAGAAAGCCAGCATCTGGACACCGAGTGCTCACTGCTGAAACCTCAGTCTGGAGGCACATTCTGCCCGCAGTCCCCAACAGAGGCTGACGCCTGGGAAAGAACAGAATAACAGAATGGAAGGGGGCAGGTTATTCCTTTCCTAATTGGGACCCGATTTGCAATTACCTCCATCCAATCCGTTTTCACTTTCAACTATTTATCTCATCTGATCCCCAGAATAATCCTGTGAGACAACTGGCACGCTCCCTTCTTAGCAGTGAGGAAGCTAACCCTTGGAGAAGTTTGAGTTTGTTCAAGGTTGTACGTGAAGTAAGATGTGGAGATGGAAACAGAACTCAGGCCTTTCTCACTCCAGGATCAGGGTTTATTTCCCTCCTTCCCTCCCTCCCTCAGTCCCTTCCCTCCTTCCTTCCTTCTCTCCTCTCTCCCTCTGTCTCTTTGCTTTCCATTTACAGCATCTGTTACAAGCTGCGACCCATGCTACGCCTTAAAGGTAAGATGTCCATCCAGGCGCAGGACCAGTGTTTCTGGAAGACAGACGTCTGAATAAGCTACTGGGGCAAGGCTGCCAAGACGGGGCTATGTTCTAGCGCCCACGCAGGACAGAGGAAGCAGCATGTCCCTCTGTGGGGGGGGGGCGGGTAAGGCTTTGGGAAGGAGGTGGCATTGGCTTTGAGGGTGAATAGGAACCGTCCAGTTGCAGAGGATTTTCCTAAGTGCAGAAATTCGCCACAAGCATTGGTTCCTGGAAGACTCTACCTTGGTCCCATAGTGAGTGAGACTGGAGTTCCCTTTCACTTGCAGCCAGTTCATTAGCTTGCTGGCTCAACCTTTTCCTGATGAGCTCTTCTTCTTCTTTCTCAAATGCACTTCGTTCTGGCCACTCAGCCTTGCCTGAAAAGCCTACATGGAGCCCGCAGGGGTCCCTGCACAAGGCCACCAGGAGTAGGTGTGTACATCTGAGCAATGTGACCTGACATCCTCCACCCCACCCATACTCACCTTCAGGGGCCGCAGACAACGTCCCCAGTAAGAGCCACCAAGCAGGTCGAGTCCTGTCCCTCTGAGCCACAGCAGGACAGGAGGCTCCCTGTGCACGGGGAAAGCAGCCGACATTGTAAAAGGAGGCAGATGAATAATTAAGTCACCATTTACAAGAAATTCTAATCTTAGGGCAGTTCAAGGTAAAGACAGACACCAGCCAGGGGCAGCCAAGAACAACATTGCCAGAACACTCGGAGACAGGGCCTCCAGCCAGACACTGTTTTTTCTCTAAATATTGTCATTAAAAAACTCAGTCAGAAAGTCTCTCTGTCCCCTGGGCAACCCCAGCATATCAGGAATAGTAATAGTAAAAATAATTAACTATGATATAGGTTTGGCTCCTATGTGCTAGTCATTTGTTTATATTATTTTATTTTAAACCTCACCCACTGCCGCCCCCCCCCCAAATATCTAAGTAGGTATTATTACCAAAAGAAAAAAAAGAAAAGAAACAGAGAAGTTGAGTAATTGGCTGAAGTCATATCCCATTAGTAAGGAACAGAATTAACTTATATCTAGAATGTGAACTCAAGGCTATCTACTTTTTAGATTTTTATTTTGTTTTGGCATGTAGGGAAACTGATTCTGCAGACCAAAGTTTTATTTACTTCTGAATTTTCTGCATCTAATGTATCTCAATTGTTTGGGATTATGAAGATGTTTTTAAAAATGTGATGAATAATATCTGAATTTTCCCCCCCAAAAAACTGCACATACACACATGGGAAATTTTCCATAAAATGTCACAATATCCATAGAGCTCTTTTCTTTTCTTTCTTTCTTTTTTTCTTTTCTTCTTTTCTGCTTTATTCTCTCATCTTTTCTTTTTTTCTCTCTTTTTTAAGACCATCTGTGAATTTTAGATTAAGAAAATCTGATGAATTTTTCTGTGTGTGAATTGATTTAGGATTATAGTTTAAAACCTTAAGTCATCCTCCTTAGCAGGGCCTTAGCAGGGCTCCGTGACCTGCCTGGCTGTCCCCTAACAATCTCTCGACTCCCACTCCCCGCCCATGTGGTGCCAGTGGAGGACTTGCTGGTCAGTCCCCTGCTCTACCAGAAGGCAGGACAGATTGAGATAGTCAGCTGTCACTCCAGGCTGCTCAGGCTTCATGTGTCATTGATACTTGGGACATTTAACCTCTGATGTCACCTGTGGCTTCTCCAACTGTCAAGAGAAGCTACGGGAAACCCTGTGAATTCCACAGTCTCTTTTCACTTTATTGATGGGAGAGATGAAATAACAATGAACTTCTAGTCTCTCACCCTTTGTGAAACACACCTTGCATTTTCGGGTCTCCAAGCCTCTGCACTTGTCTTTCCCTCTGCCTGAAGCCTTTGTTCTTCTCCCGGGAAATGGCTACTCATCCTTCAAGAGCTGTTGGACGTCATCTTTGTGATGCCCCCCTTGGCCGCTCTGCACCCCACATGGCCTTTCTTCTCCCTTTGTGATCCCTGCCCTGTCCACCCCCAGGCCACACTAGATGTGAGTGATAGCTGTGTCCCCAGAGAGTGCCTCAGAGTCCGGTGCAGAGAAAGCATTTGTTAGACAGCAGAGTGAGTGGCTGAGAGGGCTGGTGAATTCCTTTGCAGCAAAGCACTAATAGATCTAGAAATTCCCTTCAGATGATATTCTCTTAAGGAGTTTTGATGGATATTAGACCATGGTCATTTTGGCCTCAATTAATGTAATTTTAATGAACTTTTTGTTTGTCTGTTTTTTTGGAAATGTAGGACTTTTTGACCTCAAGGCCTGATGTGGTTTTCCAACTTTCTTCTCAGATTCCTTGGAGTTTGTCATCAGCATGTTCACCGGGAAAGGCTGTTTTCGTGTCAATTAGAGCCTTTGAGAGATTCTCAAATTGGAGAGTCTGTTTAAGAAAGGAAGTTCTTATTTAAGCACCACATGCATGTGTGTGCGTGCGCATGTGAACGTGTGTGTGCACGTGGGCACATGTGTATGTGTTCAAATAATAATTTGGGGTCTTCTGTCTTTGGTATTTAAAAGTATCTTTCCAATACTTTCCCAGGCCTTTCCTATTACTGTTTATGAGCAATCACATTTATTCTTTATTTTATGGTCTTGCAGAACAGAACACAATATAAATCAGAAGCTACATTTTGTGTTGTTTTAAATTTTGTATATTATCATGAGAAAAGGCTGTAAACAGCTTATTTTGCTCGGTTTTTTGTTTGTTTGTTTCTTTTGCAAGCAGTCTCTCTCTTGTTCTCTCTCTCACTTTCTCCCTTAGCCCCACTATTCCTTCTAGTTATTAAAGACTTTGGGTTTGACAAGATTCTAAGACATCAGAACAACCTGTAGGCAACGTAATGAAGCCTGACAGTTTTCAGAGTTGCTTTTGAAACATTCATGTACAAGGTGCTGTAGCATCAAATCTTAATGTGTGGTTCCTGTCTCTTGGAAGTTCCCGGTATCTTTTTAAGGAGCCCACAAGGTCAGAAACACTTTCATGACAATATGATTGCATGAGTTACTGTTTTCACTGTGTGGACATTTGTGCAGATGATATAAAAGCAATAAGTGCCTCAAGGAAAGTGAGAATCAAGGAAATGGCACCACACTGAAATAATCAGCATTGTTTTCTTTTACAACACACAGTCCCAATGAAACAAAACAAATAAGAAAAAAAATGCCACCTTAACCTAAAAATGTCTTTGTGGAAACAATGAAAATTATTATTGTAATTCGATTCTGATGTACAGGTATTCTGACTACTCTGTGTGCTGAAAAGAGAGACATTCGTGGTGGGGTATGGTGGGTACATGGAGGAAAGACACGTGTGTGCTTTTTTGAGTTACAGGCTAAAGCTCCTTTCATTGAATGTCATTTTTACTTGACAGAACAACTGACTAACAATTTGTACTTAGATTTGGCTAGCTGAAAGACATTCTCTCAGAAGTATACTAAGTGATCCTGTCACTTCCAAGAACACAACTGACATCGTCTGTTGCCAATAATAAATGTCATGCTTTTAAGCGAAAATCAAAGTCTAGAAGACTTCTATCTGCCATCATAGGCTTGACTTTTGCTTAAAGTGTATGAAGAAATCCAGCCTCACACAAGTATTTAGTAGGAAAAGGGAGAAGAATTTTAATAGTATTTTTTTTTATATTTGGACTTTAAATAATTAATAATTTACGAGATCGTAATTATTCTCCTTTGATACTACACTAAAAATTGACGTGTGGTAGTTTCTTAAACAGTGGAATTTGAAACTACATAAGTGACTTTTTTCATACTCTATTACATTACTTTATATACTTCAACCAAAACAACACATCACAACAGACTGTAGGAGAAAGCAGCTATGAAACTCAGCCATCTTATATTAAGCCACACTTTAAAGAGATTGACAAAAACATAAAACAGTATCTCTCTTCTTATTAGACATTTTAATTTTTAAAATAGATTTTTATTTAACATTTTATGTCAATAAGCAATTGGCTTATTATTGTTATATTAGCATGAATGGATGCATATTTTTAAATTTTTCTCGGTTTTAATTTCAAATATGGGAAACATTAGTAGATGCAACCCACACAAATGAACACTCTGGAGTCCTCAATTGTTTTAGAGAGTAAAGGCACTTTTTGATCAAAACGACTAAAAACCACTGCACCATAACAATCTTTGGGCTTGCAAAAAATATCTCCAAAAGCCGTTTTTAGCATGAAATGAAAGGGTGAGATGGCCCAGTTTCTGATCCTTGTACCTTTGAGCCCACTCCTTTCGTGCTGGCCCAGAGACCTGTGGCTGGCAGGCGGGGAGCAGGAGCTGAGGCTGGATGTCTTCATACACTTTAAGCAAAAGTCAAGCTCGTGATGACAGAGAGAAGTTTTCTAAACTTTGATTTTTGCTTAAAAGCATGACATTTATTATTGGCAACAGATGATGTAAGTTGTGTTCTTTGGAGGGACAGGATCACTTAGTTTATTTTTGAGATCTATTCAGTCATATGCCTACAATATGATTCTAAAATGAACAATAACTGCACATTTTCTCCTGTAAGCCCACGGCCCCATCATTAGGTGATTAGACTGCATCTCTTTTCCATACCATCGACCTTAACTCTCAGTGTAAGTAGCATGGAATCTTCTAGAAAAGTAACTTGATACAGTCCTAGGCTTGAAGATAAGAGCAGTGGGTTCTCTTCTCAGACTCACCATTAATCAGTGATGTGCCCAGGGAAGACTCTCCTCCCCTCCTGGACTCAGTGTACTTATCCACAGAAGACAGATGTTTGATAACTGGACAAGACTCTGAGACAGTTTCCAACTCTAATATTCTATGAATATTTGGAGAAATATTTGAAAGACAACACAAATAAATTGGCTTCTATATGGTACTTTATAATTGCCAAATGGCTTTCCCATCCACATTCTTACTCAGGGCTATTTTCGTTATACACATACTATAGCAAATGTGAATGAAGATTCCAGAGGCAGATTGACTGGTGCTGAGTTCTGAGGTGTCACTAATGAGCTGTGTGGCCTTTATCTAGTTATTTAACCCATCCGTACTGCACAGAACTGTTGAGTTGAGTAAAGGAGGTAAGGCATGCGCAGTGTTTGGAATAGATTCTGGAATATGTTAGGAGCTAAGTAATTAATTATCAACACCTGCTTCCTTGTACTGTGATTGTGTGTTCACGCACCTCTCTCCCTTTCTGGACTGTGAGCGCCTTACGGACCAGGACCTCATCCATTCACCATCATACTCCCTGCCTCTTGCACAGTGCCTAGGACATAATCAATAGATGAAATAGATGAATAAATGACATAATATGTGATAGTTCAGATCATTACCCAGCATACATTCAGTCCTCAATCTCTCCTACTTTGGGCAGAGAATAATTATCCATGTGGTTTGGGTTTTTTATATAATACCATCATTAATTCATTTAACAAATATTTACTGCAAGCCTTCCTGTGAGGCACTTTTCTACGTGGTGGGAACACAGTGTTGAATGAGGCAGAAATAGTCACTGCTCACATGGAATTTACATACTCCGTACTGTATGGAATAATATAGACATCAGGGTTAGGTAGATGGGGAGATGGATAACTGCACACACAGAAACCTAGTGATGGCTGTCATGTATAGAGAAAGCATCTGCACTAGACCAGATATTTTCAACTTGCATCTTAACTCCATCTTCAAAACAATCTTATGAGATATATATTATTGTTCACATTTTAGCATTATCAAAAATGGGACACGGAGGGAAAAAAGAGCAATTTACTAAGCTCACACAACAAGTAAGTGTTGAAGACTACATTTGTAATTTTTTTTTTTACTCATCTGCAGTGTTCATTGCCTCCCATACAAGGAAAAAAGTCTGCTCATCTTTGGATAAACTACTATTCACATGCCAAATGATGTTAGAATAAACTCACACTTTATTAATTTTATTATGGGGATTTAGTTAAACCCCTTAGTACACTTTGGCTAAATACAAAGTGCTTAGAACCTCATATATTAATCAATTTTTGAAAAAAGAAACAGTTGTCTGTGTCCATAGATACTACATGTATATTCTGGCTGATGTTATTACCCAGATAATTTTTTTTTAAGAGACAGAGTTTCACTTTATTGCTCAGGCTGGAGTGCAGTGACACAATCATACCTCACTGTAACCTTGAAATCTTGGGCTCAAACAATCCTTCTGCCTCATCCTCCTGAGTAGCTAAGAATATAGAAGTGTACCACAATGCCCTGCTAATTAAAAAAAATTTTTTTTATATATGGGGTCATGCTATGTTGCCCAGGCTGGTCTTAAACTCCTGGTCTCAGGTGATTTTCCCACCCCAGCCTTCCAAAGGGCTGGGATTAGAGGTGTGAGCCTCTGTGCTCAGCCCCCAGATGATTTTAAACTCTTCTTATATAATATTGTAGCTATCCTCACCTCTATTGATTTATTTTAAAAATTAATGAATTTTATTATAGAAAATTTAGAAAAAAACACAAAACTTAGGAAAGTGTTGAAAAAAATATCCTTAGTCTAGCAAACAACTCATAAGCAATAAGTATGGTCTTAGGTTTTTCTAGGGTTTTTTTCCTCCATATTGTATTTTCACAAAAATAAGATTATATTCTACATATCATCTTGTATTATATTCTTTCTACTTATTATTACATACTCAATTTTATATGTTATTACAACTTTGCTAAATTTATTTTCTATGTCATGATTCTAGTGTGTAAAATATGCAATAATTTTATTAGTCATTCTTTCCTCGTCGGACATTTAGATCGGATGACTAATACATCTATTTTAACGTCTTCCTACTAGGACATAAAGTACTTTTATTTATTTATTCAATCTCAATTTATTTTTGCAATGACAAGTTAAAAAAAGAAAGGACAAATTGTGTTGGGACGTGCCTGGGTTTACAATGTCTACATGTCGAAATCAGAACTCATCAGATTCTTCCAGAAAAAAAAAATCAGCCTTTCTCCTCCACCTTCTTCCTTGGTTAAGGTTCCCTGTTTTCCAGCCTGGCCAGGCTCAGAAATGCCCAGTCAGTTCCACTCTCTGCTCCTTGAACATGCAAATCTAATCAACCTCCAAGGCCATGCAGCCCTTCCTGCAAAGTAGAGAGATCTTGCATTTGCCTCCTGACACTTTGTCAGAGTAAATACTCAAAATCAGTCTCCTTTATCTCATATTTTCTTTACTTAGGAGCCAGAGCCATGACTCAAATAATTTGTATATAGTAAGTGCCTAATGAATATTGCACATATGAATGCTGAATGGTAATCTCCTTTGCTTTTCATTGATTTTAATCATAAATACTACCCCGTTCTCCACTAAAGGTTTGTTTGAGGACAAAAATCATGAATTAATAATAAAAACAGAAACCAACTTAAAAAGTCCTACTATATTCCAGAAACTATTCTAAGTGTTACATGTAATTTTCCTTTCATTCTTTAAGTGTCCTGTACATAAAGATCTACCTTCATTTCATAGGAGAGGATATAGAAAAATAGTTTGAATTACCCCAGATTCCATAATAACTGTGGGGGCTAGATTTCTAACCCCCACAATCTTGCTAGGCACAGCTTCTATCACAGGGCCTGGCCCCAGTGCATGTTTATTAGATTAAATCATGGAGAACGGGGCCTACAAGGTGAGCCCAATCATATGGTTATGCATAAGAATGTTTAGTGGCACTAAAGTTTGGGAAGCCAAGAGGTTTGAGCAATAGAGAAATGTATTTTCCATTTTCCTATAAAAATATTTCCCAATAATGTGTCAGCATGGTTTAATTCCCTGGCATTATTCTGAAAATTCCAGCTTCTAGTGGGGATGTTTGCATGGATCATATATGACAGTGTATGTTCTCCAGGGCCTAAGATATGTAGCCCAGGAGCTGAGAATAGAAGCACTATGTTAAAGCCACTTCACTTCACATCCCATTAGTGATACTTCCTAACTTTGTGGCATTGGGCAAGTTGTTTAACCTTCCTAAAAGACTTATTCCCCTCATATTTAAAATAATAGTGCCTATAGCCATTTAATAGAATTTTTGGAGGAAAGGAGTAAAAAAAAAATACTAATAACTGAAAAGTGCAACCACCAAGCCTGACCCATTTCATGCTATTATGGTGAACATCCCTGTGACATCCTGCGTATTCCACAGTTATGCCTGCGGGTGCTGCTATCAGCCATTGAGTGGCACACACTAGATATTCCTTATATAATTAGGTAGTTTATAAAGAAAGGAGAAATGGTAAACAGAGGGATTAGATGTGCAGGGACATGAGGATCAAGAACAGTGAGGAATTGCAAGTAATTTGTCATCTTTCAACCTTATATTATGAGCACATGAGATGGCCTTGAATAGTTTTGCATTAAGAGTTAATCCCTTGATAAACGTACATTACTGCATGTATTGCAAACATAGGTGTCCACATGCCCCGTCCAATAAGTGACCATTCCTGATCCCTCTCTTGTTTTTAAAAGTAAGTTTTAGAAGATGATAATCACCTTCTGTTGCTTATAACTAGTCAGGCAGAAAAAATATATATATTTTTGATAATTATTAAATCATTATGATGCCTGCTTTACATTGAGTTTAGAATAGTCTATCTCTCTAGAGAATTATTTTTGGTATAAAATACATAAAACTCGTAAAGTCTTTCTAAAAATCATCTTTTCAAATAGGTGGCTGCACTATAAAGAAAATAAGGGAAATGCTCAACATCCAGTGAGTAGGAGAAACACAAGACCAGAGAGATTGGTGTTTACCTGGCAGTGTTTTCTGATCCCCGGTGGGCTGATGCCTGTGTTTCAGTGGCCACACATGTACATGAGGATGGAAAAACAAAGCCTGAGCACAAACAGCAACCAAAAGCTAATACTCTTGTGGGGTGCACTAGTAAGAGAGAACATTCCAGAAAGAGAAGCTAAGAAATAACCACCTGGCACGTTCTTGGCTCTGTGTGGAAAAAAAAAAATGTTTCTGGTTCTGTTCTTAAACCACATGCTAAGATTCAGAAGGGTCTGGGACCAAGTCAGTCAAATAATCATATTTGAAACCTCTATCTCCTAGGTTTTCCTTACTAAGAGATTTGAAATATGACTATCCATAAATGAAATGCTATCCAAATACCATAATAATATTTTATATTTCTAAAGTGCCTTGTCGTTTTTCTTCTATAATGTGTACCTATCTAATTCTCAAAATGAACCATAATCTAGGTTTCAGGTCTCCTGAGTTCCATCCTATATCCTACTGATCAATATCAAGGTAATATAATCGAATCATTTAATATTAAAAATGAGGGAAAACATAGAGTCTGTACTAGAAGCTATGGTAAATGTAGAGATAATAAATCTTCCTTCCCTGCCCTCAAGATGCTTATAAGTAATGCCCACAACAAAAGAGTGTCCTGAAAGAGATGAGAGTGGTTTGAATACTGAAACACAGTGATGACATGGCCTCTTAATGATTTTATAAGAAAAAGACTTATGATGAAGGTGGCACTAACTATAACTCTTCAAGCAAAGGAAATATCAACTATATGAGACTACAGGATATTAATTTCAAGTATAATGATAGGTAGTTTTAAGTTAAAGGGGTGCAAAAAATATATCACGCAAACACAAACAAAAACAAAGCTGGGGTCACAATATTAATATGAACAAACTAGATAGACATCAGAGTGAAGAAAAATACCAAGGTTAAAGCAGAATATTACAAAATGCTAAAAAGTCACAATAGCCTAAAAAGGGTATCTAATAATAGAGCATCAAAGGAGGAATATGCAAATCCAGTATAATATTAATAGCTTTTGACTACAACAATCTTCTCTCAATAATTGATAAAACAGATAAAAAAGAAAATGAGACAGGATATAGAAAACTTGAGCAACAACATCCACCAACTGGATCTAACTGATGCTTCTAGAATATTCCACCCAAGAAATAGCAGAATACACATTCTTTTCTAATGTGTGCAAAACATGAAGCAAAGTAGCCCATATCCTGGGTCATAAAGCAAATCTCAGCAAATGTAAAAGAATTAAATAATATAAAGTGTATTCTTGGGCCATGAATTAGTTTTCTGGTGTTGCTATAACAAAATATCACAGACTGGGTGGCTTAAACACCAGAAATGTATTTTCTGATATCTCTAGAGGCTAAATGCCCCAAATCAAGGTGCTGGCAGGTTCAGTTTCTTCTCAGTTGTCTCCCCTTGGCTTGCAGATGGCACCTTCTCACTGTGTCCTCACATGATCATGCTTTTGTCTATACTCTGTGTGTCTGAATCTCCTCTTATTATAAAAACTCCAGTCATATTGGATTAGGGCCCACCCTAATGACCTTATTTTAACTTAATTATCTCTTCAAAAGCCCTGTCTCCAAATACAATCATATTCTGTAGTGCTAGGGGTTAGAGCTTCAACATATGAATGCTAGGGAGGTGGGGGGAGCAATTCAGTCTATTACGGACCATGTGGAATTATACAGGAAACAGTAACAGAAAGACAATAAAATCTCCAACTAAACATGCAGAAATTAAAGAAGACATGAATCAAAGAGGAAGTCACAAGGTAAATAAGAAACCATTTTGAGCTGAGTAAAGTTGAAAATAAAATACCTCACAACCTTGTGGGATATAATTAAAGGAATGTTTAGAGCAATATCAACAACATTAAATGCTCATATGAGAAAAAAAGGAAAGATTCAAATTAATCATTTAAGTTTTTACCATAAGAAACTATAAAAAGAAGAATAACATAAGGTAAGGCAAGCAAAAGAAAGATAATAAAGTTAAAAACAGAAATAAATGAAACCATGAACAGAAAAACAACAGAGAAACTATAAAAACCAAAGCTAGTTCTTTGGACAGATGAATAAAATAGTAAGACACACACACACACACACACACACACACACACTCTACCAATATCAGGAATAGAAGAAGGTATATCACTAAAGTGCCCACAAACATTAAAAGGATAATAAAGGACTATTAGAAACACCTCTCTATTTGTGTACATGTGGCAACTTAGATGAAACAGACCAATTTCTCAAAAACAACTAAAATAATTGAAACACAACCAAAATTAAGTTGATAATCCAATAACTTTAAGGGAGTTAAATTGATAGTTTGAAGAGATAACCCCCCCGCAAAATTCAGGTCTCAGAGGCCCAACAGTACTAGTTATATAAAATCTCATTCCTTCTCACCACTTCTATACAATATTGTCCTGGAGGACCTATTCAGTGCACTAAAACAAGAAGAAAAAGACATATATATTATTTTTATGTCTATAAAGAAATAAAAATGTCTGTATTCTCAGAATACATGATTGTTCACATAGAAAATCACAGGGGATCTGTGGAAAAACACCTAGAACTAAGAAGTGAGTTTAGCAAGCTCACAGGATGTACAGTCATCACACAAAGGAAGACTATTTCTCTACACTAGCTACACAAGATTGGGAACCCAAATAAAAACAGCAAGGCCATATTCTGTATCTTTAATAAATAAAACAGGCATGGACCTAGCAAAACTTGCACAGGATTTGTATTCTTTTACATACTAAAAAATCTCAATAAAAAGTCAGAAAATCAACAATTAGAGAGACATACAAAATTTATGGAGGCCTGGTGCGGTGGCTGTGTAATCCTAGCACTCTGGGAAGCCGAAGTGAGAGGATCGTTTGAGCTCAGGAGTTCAAGTTCAGCCTGAGCAAGAACGAGACCCAGTCTCCACTAAAACAAAACAAAACAAAAACATTTATGGATAGGAATTTTCAACATAATAAAAAATGTCAATTCCTCCAAATTAATACATAGTCTTAATACAATACCAATCAAAATCAAAATCCTAACAGGATTTTTTTTTGCCAGTATAGACAGGTTGATTCTAAATTCATATGGAAATTTAAAGGTACCAACAAAAACAATTTAGAAAAAAAAAGTTGGAGGAATTATAGTAACCGACTTTAAGACATGCTATATAGCTGTAGTAATCATGGCACTATAATATTGGCAAAGGGATACATACATAGGTTAATGGAATAGACTGCAGAATCCATAAATAGACTACACAAGCACAACTCATTTATTTTTGACAAAGATGCAAAAGCTTTAGAAAAAAAGGACAGTCTTTTCAAAAGGTGTTAGAAATTTGGACATCTTCATAGAAAGAAATAAAACTAGACCTTGGAGTCCTACCTTATTAAAAAATTGATTCAAAATTGATCATAGATCTAAATATAAAACATAAAACTATAAATATTTAGAGCAGAAAATAAAATAAATCTCATATGGGCTCAGGCAAAAATAATTCAATCCATTAAAGAAAAATATGATAAAGTAGATTTCATCAAAATTAAAAACTTTTGCTCTGCCAAAGAAACTGTTACGAGGACACAAAAGACAAGCAACAAACTAAGACAAAATATTTGTAAATCATAAATAAAGATTAAAGGGTTTATATCTACAATTTCAAATAATAATAAAGAAAAAAACCAACTCAATTTAAAAGCATAGGCAAAAGATTTGAGTAGACATGTCAACAAAGAAGATTTGGAGATATCAAATAAGTATATGAGATGTTCAACATTGTTAGTTGTTAGGGAAATACAAAATAAAACCTCTTTAGATTTTAAATACCACTAACATCTATTAGAATTGCAAAAAATAAACACACACACACACCTACACACACATACATACACTACCATGTGTTGCCAATATGAAAAGGAACTGAAATTCTCATTTGTTATTATTGGGTATGCAAAATCGTGCAGTTACTCTAGAAAACATTTTTGGTAGTTTCTTATGAAGTTAAAAATACCCTTAACAGAGGACCTAAGAATCTAGGTCTTAGGTATTTATCCCAGAGAAGCGTAAACTTATGTGCACACAAGAGCCTCTATATGAATGTTGATAGAAGTTCTATTTAGAATGACCCAAAATTTGAAATGATCCATATAATCTCCAATGGATAAATGGAAAAACAAAGTATAATCCATCCTATGTCAGTTTCCTATTTATTACCTTACAGTTCTGAAGGTCAGACCTCCAAAATGAGTTCTTGTGAAGCTATAACCAAGGTTTTCTCATTCTTTCTGGAGGCCCAGGATACAGCCCATTTTCTTGCCCATCCAGCTTCTAGAGGCCTCCTGCATTCCTGTGCCCGCAGCCCCTTCCTCCGTCTGCAAAGCACGTCACTCCAGCCTCTGCTTCTGTTGTCATGGCTCCTTCTTCTGACTTTGACCCTCTTGCCTCCTTCTAAGGGTGCATGTGATTACATTGGGCCCACTTGGATAGTCCAGAAAAAAAATCTCCATGTGTCAAGATGCTTAATCACATCTGCAAAGTCCCTTTTGTTATTTATGGCAATATATGCTCAGGTTTTTAATATTAGGATCAGGACATCTTTGGGGCAACTATTCTTCTATCTGCCACACATCCACATGGTGGAATACCATTGAGCAATACAAAGGCACACATAGTAGACGTGGCAATGGTTTGGGCGACTCTTGAAGGCATGACGTTGCATGAAAGAAGCTAGTTTGAAAGGTCATATACTGTGTGGGTCCATGTATATGACTTTCTTGCGAAGACAAACCTGTATTTATGAAGAATAGATCAAGGACTGCCAGGGTCAAGGTTAGGGGAAGATGTGACCACAAAGAGATGAAGGAGTTTGCTGAGGTGATGGAGGATTTTACATTCTGATTGTCGTGGTGGTTACATGCATGGATACCTGTCCAAATTTTTTTTTAAAAGAGTTATTTTTTTTCCACTGTTAAAAAAAAAAGAAAGCATAGCAGGGTGGGGGAGAGGGGGCAGGGGCAAGATATGTAACCCTAACAATGTCTGTACCCCATAATATGAAGTAATAAAAAAAAAAGAGAAAATCATAAATAAAAAAAAAAAAGAGAAAGCATACATCTGGTAGAAAATGAATCCCAATCACTCTCTTGAGGTTTAGTGTGTTCTCTATACGAGCTCTACGCTTGCGCATGCGCATGCACATGCGCACGCGCTCTCTCTCTGTCTCTCCGAGGACGATTGCATCACGGAAGCCCGGAGGCGCCCCGCACTCACCTGCTGGATTCCATAGCAGAGAGTTCACAGATTTTCCCAGCTCTCATCCTCCCAAATAGGTGTCAGTAAGGACAGAGAACACTCCTCATTCGAGATGCCTGGAGCCCCAGGAAACCTGGAGGAAGGACATTCATGGGTGCTGCAGCCAGGACCCCGCTTGGCACTGGTTACCGAGAAATCTCCCTGCAGCAGTGGGTTTCTGACAGTTTTTATTTAGCGCTTCTAAAAAATATGTATATCTTTGGCTTTGTTTAACATTTTTCACTGAGTTCCCTTTTCCTTTCAGGAGGCAGAGGCCAAAAACAACAGAAACTGAGTTACGGGAGCCTCAGCGAGTAGTCTCCTGAGACGCCGCCATCTCCTGGAAAATTCTCCTCAGGAGTTTACGAGACAAATATAAATATATACTAGATGAAGTTTTCAGTGACCTTTAAACTGTTTGCATTTCAGGAAGATTCCAAGACGAGTTTCTTCTGTCCCTGGCAGATCCTTGGGATTCTAGGTTTACGTTAAAAAATCTAAACCAGATCACACTTCAGGTGAAGCATCCCAGAAACTGCATCACCGTGGAATCCGGGTGACAAAGAGCCACTCCTCCTTAATGCCAGCTATGTCTTAGGGAACATATTCAGTCCTTTTTCTATGTGGTTCATTGAATCCCAACAACTGTAGGAGGAAGAGTTTGTTATTCTCATGATACAGAGGAGCAAATTACCTAGCCTGAGATTATATACCCTGTAAGAGTCTCGGATTCCTTGTGTGTAAAATGGATTTATGTTGCCTGTCTTGCAGAGCTGTTACAGATTTAGCACTGAGGAAGAGAACATAGTAGATGCCCAATAAATGCTAAATGTTATTGCATGCCGTTCAACCGTGATCCAAACTTAAACCCCACAGGCTTCAAGTGACAAGTTCTTTCTATTTTAGCAGACAGGCTCCTCTGAGACCCAACAGGCAGCCAGGCATCTTCTGCCGCCCTGTGCTTCAGGCCACAGGCACGAGAGAGCGCTATCCTAGCTTTAGTGGGAATAGCCATCACCCCTCTGCTGTGAAGTGAGGGTGCCCTCTCACTGGAGTGCCTCTTCCTGCCTGCCTGCAAAGACAAGGTGCTTTTCTTGTTCAGGGATTTCTATCGTTCAATGTGATGACGAGCTGGAAGGTGAAAAAAAAAAAAATAGCCATTATGAGGCATCAGCCAAGACTGTGGCATCCTAAAACACCCTTGTGATCTGGGATCAGGGGCACTGGTCTCTTGTTCCTTGCACCTCCTAGATAGTGACTGCAGTGAGCGCACTTCTGCAGTCTGTATTCCGTAAGGTGTGGTGCGGTGACCCCCACAGTCTCCCAGGGGAGCTTGAGAAAGGGGAGGTGCGGACGATCCCTTCTACCCTCAGGAAGGTGCAGCTCGGGTGGATTATTTCTGTGTCCAGTGTCTCCAGTGAGCATGTGTATTTCCAACGCTCTTGAAATGAGGCAACACTCGCTGCCTTAAGCCCCGGTGCCACTCATAGCTGGGTAGCTGCTGCTTGGTACGTTTAGATGTTGGCAGAAATGGGTGGGGGTGGAGAATTAGCAAAATACGAGCAGTCTCAGAACTAGCAGAGGGAATTATGTGTATACTCACAACGCAGTGAAATTACATTTAGCCAGATCAAAAGGGAGAATAAGCTCTCTGGTTTAATAAAACTCTGGCTTAGAGATCTTATTATTTTATATTACGTGTTTCTTCCTTCTGGTTTTAAGTTTTGAATGATCATATTTGAAAATATATTTTAAAAAAGAGAGGAAGTAAAAGCAGGGAAATAATTGCCTGTAACCCTCACCTAAAGATACGAACTGATAACATTTTGGGTGTTTCCTCCTCAGGTTTTGCTAGTCAGCTCTCTCTTTGTGTAGTTGGGATCATGCTGTATATGTGCATGTGTGTATATGTGTGGGTGCATATGTGTAATGTTCTGTGTCCTGCTTTTGTTATGCAATAGAAACCATTATTATTTCCCTTACCATCAAAGACAAGAAAAGACGGAGGAATTGTTACTAATGGAAAGAGGCTAAGGAGACATAACAGTTTTATGCAAAGTGGGAATTGTGGGTAGGATCTTGGAACAGAAAAAGGATGTTTATGGAAAAACAAGGGAGTCTATTAAACTCTGAAGTTTAAGTAATAGTATTGCAGCAACATTCATTTCCTGGTTTTGTTATTTGTACTATGGTTATGTAAGATGTTAGCATTGGGGACAGTGGTGGACAGGTATGTGGGAACGCTCTGTACTGTCTTTGCAACTTTTCTGTAAGTCCAAGAATAGTTCAAAATAAAAAGTTTTAAAAAATTCTCATTATATAACAACATATTTACCATAGAAACAATTCTATTATTTCATGTGCCTCATGAAAAAAGGGCTGCAACGAACATTGTTGCAATAAATACCATTCTTTTTATAACCTTCCCCAACTTGGAGAACTTTCTCAAAATTAAGCCTCAGAATGAAATTGCTGGGTCAAAGGGTTTGAAGATATTTAAGGTTTTAAATACATATTATCAAATGTCTTTCAAAAAGTCTTTTGCCAATTAGCATTCTGACTTAGGTGTGCCTTTTATAATTAAAAACATCTTTATGAAAATGATAGGTGAGAATGGATTTGATATTTTCTAGATTTCATTTCTCTCTATAAAAATTCAGCACTGTACCTTTTGATCCTTTTGTTTAGGGGTTTTTTAATTGATTTGAATAAAGGATATATCAATAAATAGTGACAATTCTTTGTCTACATGATCTTCACAGATTTTGTTTGGCTTAGCAATATTTGAGAAAATATTTAAAATACATCAAAGTGCATACCTCAATGGAAAGAGGACTTTAAATACTTCTTAAGTAATATTAGTGCTAAGATTTGCACTAATGAGTAATTATTAAAATTCTCAAAACAGTTTATTCTCTTTAGTATGAAAAGGATGGCTCCCATCCTTCTTGCACTAGGGATAATTAGTAGTAGAACTGAATTAATTTGCAAATTAAGTGAGTGAATTAATGACTCTACAATATGCTTTAGTTCAAAGGATACTGACTTAGATACATGATGCATGGATTGGTATTTATTTCACATATCACACAGGCTATGTGACCTTGGGCAGATCACCTAACCTGTTCTGGCCTTAGTTTCTCTCTCTCTCTCTCTCTCTCTCTCTCTCTCTCTCTCTCTCTCTCTCTCTTTTTATGGCAATTATGGGTGCTCTGCATCCATCAGTATTGTTAAAATATAATCATATGATATATTTTAGACCATAAATCTATTTATTCACTCATTCAGCAATTATAGAAAGGCTAGAATAACATAGAACAAACATTAGGTTCTGGCAAACAACTATTTTCTATGACAGTTGCCCCTGAGACTAGCTTAAAACTCTAAATATTATATTTGAAAATATTTTGGTGCTTTGTGTTCTACGAATATAAAGTTTGGCCATCCAAAGTTTTTTTTTTTTCTTTTCTCTTTGTCCTCCATTAGGGGAAGTTGAGGGATAAATACTTAAGTTTTCTAATAAGTAATTTATATATATTTTTAAGAATTTGTCAGTTTCATCTAGGTTTTCATATTTTGTGTCATAACATTGTTTATAGTATCATATTAAAGTCTGCATTATTTAGAGTTAATTCTTTGTCATTTCTAGTACAGTTTGTGTATGCCTTCCCTTTCTTTCTTATCACCACCAGAGGTCTATTTTATTGCTTATTTTTCAATGAACAAGTATTTGTTCTATTGGATCCTCTTTTGATTGCGTTTTTCTAAAAACTAATGTCATTATTTTCTGTCCTCATCATTCCCTCTTTTCCAATAATTTTTGTTGTTTTATTATGTTTCACAATATCTTAAGAAAGATGATTTCTGCACTATTTTTGTCAATTTTTTCTAGTATAATTATTTAAAGTTATTCTTTCCCCTTTGAATACTGCTTTTCCTTCAATTCACTGTTTTATCATGCAGTACTTTCATTTTCACTTAGTTTTAAATAACTTCTAAATTCCATTATGATTTCTTCTTTGACATGTTCTATGTATATGTATTAGATCAAGCTTGTTATTTGTGTTTGAATTTTCTACATAAGTCCTGTTTTACAACTTCTTGAGTCTATCAATTTTTGAGAGAAACATATTAAAATCTGAATAACAGTGGTGGTTTTGTTGATTTCTTAAGGTAGTATAGCCAGTTAAATTTTTAAGAATATTTTTGAGGATTAGATGTAAACAAGTTCAAAAGTAAATACTTGAAAAATTTTATTATTGATTGCCTTTATCTTTAATGATGATTTTTTTTTCTTAAAGTTGATTTTGTTTGGTATTATTACAGTTATTCAAGTAATCCTTTGGTTCTTATCTGGCTAGCATATCTTTTTCTATTATTTTAATTTTAGTATTTATTTAGTCTCCTACTTTTATATGCCTGTATGAAAACATATACGGCTAGACTCCTTTAACGATATTTAGCAATATTTATCTTAACTTAAGCAGTTAGCTCATTTATTTGTCATAATTACTGATAAGTTTAGATTTATTTCTATATCTCATGTTTTACTATTTATCCCATATTTTCAACATTTCTTATTTTCTGTCCCTCTTTTGCATATCTCCAAAGACTAATGATGTGTTTGTGCATGTATTTTTTCCCTTGATGGTTTTCATGATGAGCAACATCTTAATTTAAAATAATCTAGCTTGAATTAAAACCAACTTAATTTTGTTAAAAGAAAACCTTTGGTCCAGTATAGTTCCATTTCTTCCAATCTCCTTTGTGCTATTGTTTTCATATGAATTATATTTTACATATAAAAATACATCAACACTGTTTTATTATTATTGCTTTATGCAGTTGTTTTTAAAATAAGTAATAAAATAAAGTTACACATTTAAAACAATTGCCTTGTCTTTTATATTTATCTTATAGTTATTTTAAACACTGTACTTTATTTCTTCATGTAAACTGGAGTTATAGTCTAGTGCCTTTTTATTTCAGCCTGAAGGATTAACCATTAGTATTTCATGTAAGGAAGTTTGGCTAATGACAGATTCTTTCAGTTTTTGCTTATCCATAAATGTCTTAATTTTTCTTTTGTTTTTGAAAGATAATTTTGCTTAATATACAATTCTTGATTGATTGCCTTTTTTTTCCCCCAGCACGTTGAAGGTCATTCCACGGCCTTCCCGGCTTATATGGTTTCTGATGAGAAGTCATTTGTTAATCTTGTTGAGAATCTCTTGTATACAACTAATCACTTTTCTCTTACTGATTCCAATAGCCTCTCAGTCTTTTTCTTTTGATAGTTTATAATGTGTCTAGGTGTGAATCTCTTTGAGTTTATCGTACCTCAAGTCCATTAAGTTTTTTAGAGTTTTAGATTAATGTTTTTCATCAAATATGGATGTCTATCCATATTTTTAAAAATCATTCTTTCTCTTCCTCTTTTTTGAGAGAAGAAAATTTTGATTTCCTTAATGTGCATATTGGACTGCTTGATTTTATCCCATGCATTTCTGAGGCACCATCTATTTTCCTGAATTCTTTTTTTGTTTCAATTCCTTAGATTGGATAATCGCCATTGACCTAACTTCAAGCTCACCAATTCTTTCTTCTGCCAGCTCAAATTTTCCGTTGAGCCCCTCTAATGAATTTTTCATTTCAGATATTGGACTTTTCAACTCTCAGATTTATATTTGGTAATTATTTTATAATTTATATCTCTTTATTCATTGTTTTGATTTAGTGAGACATGTTATCATACTTCTTTTTACTTCTTTATACATGGTTTCCTTTAGTCTTTTAAATATATATTTTAATAGCTAATTTAAAGTCTTTGTCTAGTAAGTTCAACATCTGGGCTTACTGGCAGACAGTTTCCTGTATATGGAACATGCTTTACTATGACCTTGTATGTCTCCTAATTTTTTGTTGAAAGCTGGACACTTTAAAACATATAATGTGACAAATTTAAACCTCTAACCTTTTGCCAAGCCTTTTTTGTTATTATTGTTTGTTGTTGTTATTTGTTCAGTAAATTTCTTGGACTAATTTATAATTCCCTGGGTTTTTTCATGTGTTTTTTGGTTGTTATTTTTGTTTTTTTGTTTTTCTTTTTTTTTTGGTCAGTGCAGCCACTGATGTCTCTGATTGGTTAATTTACTGTTCAGCTAATGATTGAACAGTTTTTTCTTAAATACCTTGAAATAATAAGCCTTCCAGCCTTAGCTGAGAGGCTCTATATTTATGTGTGTGTGGTCAAGAATTTCAATTTCCTGACCAGTAATTTACAACTCTGCATTAGCCTTCATCTGTTTGTGCATATTTTCAGTGTTAGCCAGAAGTAAGAGATATGTTTGAACTCTTCAAAGCCCCCTATTGACATCTCATTTCCTTGGGGGTTTTCTTGTTATTATTTTTAAACTTTGTAGTCAGCCTTTTGTTAGCCCCAACTCATATTCCTGCCTCATGCAGCTGTCATGTTAAACAATTGCCACTTATTTTCAACAAGTTACCCAGGGATAGCACTGTTTTCTAAAGCAAGCCCTGACTCAGGTGAAATGAAGGCAAGCCCTGTGAATAGAGCATTTTTAGAGTGTTTTCAGACATGTCAAATTATGACAATTCTCTAGAGATGGGGCTTTTGGGGATCTCCAAACCCATTATGCTTACTCTAGTAGCTTCTAGATGGCTGATTTTCAATGAAATTTTAGCCGTGCTGCTGTTGTTTTTTAAAGATATCATGTAGCAGGGAGAGAGGCAGGTGGGTATAGGGCAAGTTAAAACACCGAAAACATTATGCTGCTCTTCCCAGGATTCAGCCATTTTTGAAAATAAATACTCTTGGGATTATTGCAAGGCTTTAGTTAATTTTCAGAAATGTGAACAAGTTGATTTTCACTTTTTTTTTTTTGCCATTTTACTTATTGCATTTATAGAAGAGTGGATTTTTAAAGGTCCTTTCTCTGCTATTCTGGAATTGTATCCTGTTTCCTACAAGGCTAAAAATAATTTCTGCAATCCAGCAATCATCCTCCTAGGCATTAAGTGATTTCAAAACTTATGTCTACACCAAACCTTAACTATTTATAGCAACTTCATTCATGGTCACCAAAAACTGGAAGTAACCAAGATGTCTTTCAGTAAGTGAATGGAAAAACAAGCTTTGGTATATTCATACAATAAAATAATATTCAATAGTAAAAAAGACTATTCTATCGAGCCATGCAAAAACATGGAATCTTATATGCATATTGTTAAGTGGAGGAAGTCAATCTGAAAAGGCTACATACTGTGAAATTAAATTTATATAATCTTATAGAAATGGCAAAACTATAGAGATCGTAAAAGACCATGTTCCAGGGTTTGGAGTAGGGAGGAAGATTAATGAAATGAAGCAAGAGTATATTTTAAGTTGGTGAAATTATTCTCTATGACACTGAAATGGTGGATATATTTCATTATGCATTGTCAAGACCCATAAAAATTTACAGCACAAAGAATGAAACTTAATGTATGTGAGGGTTTTTTTTAGATAATCATGTACATGGTTGGTTCTGTACCTTAAAACTAAGATTCTAGCATGAAAAGCAGACTGTCACAAAATAGTCTATTTATATTTCCAATGCATAAATAATCTCACCGAAGGATGTTGTGAGGGTGTAGGAAGATGCTACCTAAATCAACTTTGGAAATAAGGGGAGACTGCAAGAATAAAGACAAAAGCAACTATACATAAGAACTATGCCCTAATTTATAAAGTTGTTTTCAACAAGGGTACAGGTTAATAATTCTGATGGTGCTATACATGGATCCAAGAACTGAACAACTAGCAAATGGATGGTGGGAGCCATATTTCTTGCTGGAGTGGATGGTTGCAGGCAAGCAAAAGGAAATGGCTATGATGATCCATGTGGTAATAGATTAGAGTTGGAGACATGCGTGTGAACTCACGTTTAGCTTAAAGAAGATGCAGGTAGTCAAATGCAAAAACATTGATAGATATGTTTACATAAGTGGGTTAGTACACACACATACATCTCCTTGCTCTGTCAGCTGAGAGGGCTTAGAAGCAATGACAGCCCAATTGAATGAACACACCTAGGACCCAGATTTTGGCTTCTAATACCGTTCTTCAACAAAAAAGTACTAGAGCTGTTGGGAGAAATGGCTGATTCTAGGGCCACAGGAGGGAACGAAGTGAGCTTGGAGCCTCTTGTAATACCAGAAAGCAAAGAATTTCTTAACATACACACAGTGATAAGGTATGCCAAAGAAACACAGGAGTCAACTGAAAGAGCTCCCAATGGCCAAAGCTAGAACAATTTAGCAAAATAATAATAATAATAATAAAATAAAAAATAAAGTAGTGTGGAATTATAACCAAAATATAAAATAATTATCAATAAAGCCATACTAAGATTTAAAAAAAAATGAATAAATAAATTAACAATGGGGTGAAGTAAACAAATCTCTAGTATTTATTAATGACTGAGTTAGTACTATCAAGGGATAGTATCATTCAATATTTCAAATAAAAAAAATGAATAGACACCCTGAGAAGATTTTTATCTTACTTTTATCAGAATTTTTCTTTCTATAACAACTGTACCTGAAATATGCATGTTAAAATTCCAAAGTCTGATGACAGCCCTCATTTCTTGCTTCTGGAAACTCAGTTGCTATAAATTAACTTTGAGTTTCAAGTGTCATCCAGTGCCCCCAAACCTACCATTGCTGGACTGATGCCAAAGATTCTTAATTTCTAGGTGTCAGGTTTATTTTAATGAAGGCTTCATCTCAGATTTATTTGTTCTATAACAGTGATTTAAAAAATTATCCCTATCTCTGAGCTAACTCCAGGAGTGCAAGAGTCCACTCGGCAGAAATGTTCCAGCTGTATTATACATAGAGGCTTCAGGCATATCCCAGACACAATAAATCCCATATCTTGTGGAAAATGTGTCATTTGCATGGCATTTTCCCTTTGAGAATATGTGCGTGCACGTTTTGTGCCAACGACAGTTGAGAGGGTAACAGAGTGTGCTGGGCAAGGGATCTAGCTGTGGCTGAACAATGTACTTCAGCTGCTTGTGGAAACTCCCAGGCTGGGGACTATCTTTTTATTTCCCTTTATATCAGTAAAAAAGCATCCATTTTATTCAAAGTGCCAATGTTGAGTTTGTGCAAAACATTGAATCCTTCGTCACTGAAAATCCACTTCTCTTGTATGAAGCATATAGTTGTGCACTATGATCATGTCTCACATTCTCGGAAGATTCCGTCTGACAAACATCTATGTCAGTTGTACCATTGAGCCCTGAATAACATCCCCACCAGATCCATTCCCTTCCACTGACAACTCTGCCCTCAGAACATAATTCAGAAGTATGGAATGTTGGCCATGTTCTATTGATTAAGGAAATGGAGAGCAAGTGACACCCGAAAGTTAGGGAAATACCAAGCAGAGAAGCAGTGCAAATTGACTGTGAGCTGATTGTTTTTAGGGAAGCAGCTTAAATTCTCTAGCATTGTGCCTCACCCCTAGTATACCACTAGATGAAAGCCCAGATTCTGTTCAGTAGTTTCTGGAATCTCACAGTTTGGAAGAATTTCTCCTTTTTCCCTCTCCCTTAATACCTCCCATTCTCCCCAGGCTCCATAAATTTCAACCTCATTGTGCATCACTGTCTGCCTTTTGCAGAATCCACTTGGGAGGTGTGCCTGTTCCATCTGTAAACTGTGAGCACATGAAGGGCACAGCCCAAGGGTGACACTTCCCTGTGCCCGTAGCCCCCACTGCAGGTACTCATGTTGGTCCTGGGATGAAGTGGTATTCAATAAAAGAACATGGAACAGGACTGAGTATGGTGAGCAATGTAAGATGGGGAAGGTTGGGAGTTGGAAGGGAACTGATGTACCTTTATCACCCCCTGCATGGCAGGCTGTGGCCTCAGCCCTACTAATGGAGAGACTAATTTCTGACTTCATCTTACCATGCCCATTATAAAGATGAAGGAAATACACTCATAAGTCATTTGCCCAAGGTCACCTAACTAGTAAATTACAGGATTTGAACCAGGACTGGGCAATTCCATAATTGGTGCTCTTTGTACTAAAAGACAACTGCCGGTGAATTGACAACATAATGAGGAATTTAGGACTTATAGGATGAAGGACTAAGCCTATTTATATTCCACATAAGCATGATGTACCAAATACCTGAGGAGAAACAGGATGGGGAATTTTCTATGCGCTATTTTATCTGAGCAAGGAACATTGGGGTCTATTTTCATTGGCTTTCTACTCATTTTTTTTTCCAACTGAGAACAACTGAATATTTTCCACATGAGTGTAAGTGGATGTCTCAATCACAAAGGTGCCTAGAGCTCAGACTTTCTTAACTTTCAGTTTAGGTATCCACCCTGCATTGCACAATCATCAAATGGGATATGATGCAATTTTTTTTTAAACAGACTTTGCAAAACAAGTATTGGGTAACCAGACTCTCTCTTTATTCTCGTATGTGCCTAGCAACCTTGCAGGTCTGTTTGACAGAAAAAAATTTGCCCTTGGACAGCAATTCAGCAAGACACTCAAAGGCTGGGAAAAGCATGAGACTTTGGAGTGTTGCAATCTGCTGGCCAGGCTGAGATTAACCAAGAAGGAAGTGTTCGGGCTCCCAGGATGCTCCGCCCCTCCCTGTGCTAAGGCACTGGGTACAGAGAGAGGAGCCAAGTCCATCTGACACGTTCCAGCCTTTACTTTATGGACTGATTGAGGGCCTGCAGCAGGGCTTGGAAAACTTTCTTTTTTTTCTGTTAAAAAAAATGATGCAACATTACAAAAAATTTTGAAAAATGAAAAATTAGTTACACATCAATCCATCACCCCAGCAAAAGTGATTTCACTTTTGTTTATTTCCTTGCAGGGCTCCTTCTCATTCATACATATTTTACACAGTGGAGCAAAATAAAGCAAGCAGCATCTGCTGAGCACTACTCGGTTAGAAACGGGACCCCATGATTTATATTTGTGATCAAATTTATTTCTGCCAAATATCCTCCAACATCACTCAAAAGATTTGCTCCCATTATACAGATAAGAATACAACCTAAAAAAATTTCAGTACCTGTCTAAACTCCCCTGAGCAAGTCATGAATCTGGGGTTCAAATGCAGTTTGCATGACCACAAAATCACTGGTTTATTCTACATCGTAGTCAATCAGCTTTATATCTTTCTCATTTGCCATTACATCTAATTATGTTATTTTATTATACTCATCTAAATTAATATTTTAATATATGTAATCTAAATAACAATAGATACATCACCATTTATTCTAGAACATTAAGTTTCACAGCAGGTATGGATCTCAGCCTACAAAAAAATTCCAGTTTGTAAGAAATGTAACTTTACTTGCTAAAAATAGACAATATCCATTTTAAGCCTCCATTTTGCAAGATAGTAAAAACTTTATCTCATCAATGGAGTTTTATCCCTGGACCCTGGTAGATTCCAGAGGCTATTTTTTGTCACATTCTTAAGTAGTCCCTGGCATGCTGGGAAAAGAGCCGTGTGGCCCTTAGGTGTCTATCCTCTGTCCACTTTAATATCTTCCAGGATGCCCTGATACCATTGCAGCTCCTAGTTACCTGTCCGTACAGGTCAGTCTCATCCTCCTTTACCCAACTGCAAAGCCAGTCTAGGCCAGGCTCCCTTTAACCTGAAGGGCAAGGAGACAGGAGCAGCATGACCCGATGGATTGGTTTCCAATGTCTGCAGGGCTGCGGCTTTTCATGGCCTTGCTTCCCTTGCAGTTGGGTCCCTGTTCACAGTGGATTTGCTGCATCTGTAAATGAGGCTCTCAGGCAGGCCACGGGCTACGGAGTTAGCAGCAGACATTGTGTAACTGGGATCAAACCTGGATTGGGCCAGGGCAAGAGAGGACACTGGAGTGGCACTTAGAAGTGCCATCTCTGTACAGTTGCCCAGTGTGTGATTACATTTGTATTAGCCAGGGTTCTCAGGGAAAAAGAACAAATAGGATGGAGATACACACACACACACACACACACACACACGCACACGTATATAATGAGATTTATTTTAAGTGACAGCCCCTGGTGTTTGTGGAGGCTTGAAGAGTCCAAGATCCGATGGGTGAGGCTGGCAGCTGAAAAACAGGAAAGAGTCCTAGTCTGTGCAAGGCAGTCTGCTAGAGAGTCGCTCCTGGCTGGGAGAAGGGAGGATCAGCCTTTTGTTCTAGTCAACTTTCCAATGATTGGCTGAGGCCACTTGCAGTAAGGAGAGCAATCAGCTTTCCTCAAAATCCACTGATTTAAATATGAGTCTCATCCAGAAACATCCTCACAAAAAATCCAAAATAATGTTTGATAACGAATCTGGGCACCGCGACCCAGACAAGTTGACATATTACAATTAACCCTCACGACATTCCTTCCTGGAGCCGGCGCTATAAACACTGGCAGCAAAAACGGGCTACCGCTCTCCAGGGCTTATGAAAATTAAAATAATCTGCTGATTATTTTAATCCAAGCTCTCAACTTCTTATGGTTACTCTGAGAGTGGGCATTTTCTAAAGGAAAAAAAAAGCCTATATTTACAGCACATGAATTAATTCATTTAAGAAATATTAACTGTTCCTGGCATTAATGTTAATCTCTGTCAATTCAGAGGTGAATAAAATTCTGTTCTTTGCCTCAAGGAATTGACTTTAATGCAGAGACAGAAAACTAAACAAGACGTTGTCAAACACTAAAATAATTGCTTAAACTGAAATAATCAAGAGTGTTATGGGACTCTGTTATTTTGATCTTTCATCAGTTTATTTTCCTTTACTAGATTTTTACATGGGTGTTAAGCCACAGGCTGCACCGAGGGGTAGTAGAAGAGTCAGCCACAAGCAATGGGCCCCATATCATTGGTAAGGATGCCACGGAAGGTGACACTCATAGCATCACTTAGTGAGTGCACCCTTTATGAAGACCTAGGGTAAAAGGTATCTTGATTCCAGAAAACAAAATAGTTGTGCTTCTCCTTAGCTACTAGCTTGTGTTAGCCTTAAGGACCAGTTAATTTTACAAGCGATATATATTCATATATATATATTTATAATCACAATATATATAATCATATATATATAATCATATATATAATCATATATATATGTGATTTTTCTTTGCTTTTGCTATAAAGGAAGAAACAGCTGAATTTGGGATAACCTACGGCACCACGTGGCATTCATTTTCCATCCTGACTGCACTCCTGTACTCGAGTCTCTCTCTTCCCACTTCTTTCTCTTTTTCTCTCTGTCTGACACACACACACTTTCTGTTATTTCCTTTATTTTTTTCTTCACTATGTAGTTTTAAAAATCTTACTGTATTTAATAGAGAGTTGTCTCAAATCCATTTTAGAAAGACATAAGAAATTAGGTGGATTGACGGATGGATGGATGGATGGATGGATGGGAAGATAGATTTTCTTTTGATAGAGTTATGGAAAATGTCATTGAGGCAATGATACATTCAGGCTTGCTCTAAGAGGATGGCTTGGCTGTTTGTTAGAAGGGGAGAAGGACAGTTTCTACCTGGGGTAGGCAGCAGGGAGGGATGGGGAGTCTGGATTTCACTAATCTTTAGTGAACAGAGCTAATTAAGTAAGTGATTTAGTAATCACATCATCTGGTTAATGCAGTTCAGAACAGGTCCCAGATACTTTGGTCATTATGCTGATGGAAAGCTTTTTGAAAAAAAAAAAAATCCATCTCTCTATGCTCATCCTGTAATTATCCATTTCTTGCCTACCTCTTGCTGTTTTTGATAAGAGCCATTAGGATAATAATTACAGACTCGGCTAATGTATTAATAACTCTGTAGATGTACACTTCTTTATGCTCCCGTGAAAGACTGAAACACGTTAACCTTTTAAATGTCTTCAGTCACAAGCTGTGGCAGACATTTATTAATGACCTGGTTCAGCTGCCCAAACTCCAGCTAGCTGCAAACGTGTGCAGTGTGTGGAAACAAAGCCTTTTCATTTTGCTCATGGTCATTTCCCTTTTTAGGAACTTGAAATGAAATACTGTGTTTATCCTGTATAGCCTAAGAATGTACGTCAGCTGCAAAGCCTGAAATAGACATGGTTTGCTGCCCTAAATATTTGATTCTTGAGTCAAGTTATTATAATTGCTAGACATCCCTCTTTAAATATAGAAGGGCAGTAGAGCTGCATGTTTGAAATAAACACCACGCTCACAAGTAGCACAGTTCTTATTAAAATTTTTAAAATAATATCCTCAGGTTTGGTGAGTACAGAAGACTGTTGAAATACTTGACTCATCCAAACTCAAGCAGCTTTAAAGAGACGTGATTAAAAGGTCTCCGGATTATGAGAGGGTGTTTCTAGCAGCTAAGAAAGGTGCAGTTACTACAAGACATAAACTCCAACATGCTCTTGTATGAATGCACGGTTAATCTTCCATTATTCCAACTCTACGGCTGCTGTTCCACTCATAAGGATTTTCAGATTAGACAGTGAAACCAGATATATTTACCACAGGCAAAAGCACATATTAGGGGACCCAACCGACTTTGAACTGTTTGATAACTTATCTTCTATGACCAGGGCTTTAAACTAAAGTTGCAAGGCTGCTGGACATCTGCAGAAATAGCTTTGGGATAAAAATATTTTCAAAGTAGTCCTACTTGGTGCATGCTGAGGTTAGAGGGAAAAACAAAGGACCTGAAGTTCCTGTGTGTATGGGATGTACTTGTGCATATGTAACGCCCATGATTTAGCTTCTTGTCCTCATAGTAGCAGATGTGGCCTGCTTTTAGACACCGACATTAAATTCCAATGTTCATTTCGAAAGAAACTTGGTGGAATTTGGAATAGTTTGGTTTCTTGAAATTAGACTTAAGGAGGAGGCATAAATATGGTTTGTTTATTTGAAGAAGTCAAAATGACAGCAGTTTTCTAATGGTTATTTTGAAGGTGAATGGTGAAAACTTTAAAATTACATATATACACACATGTATACACACATATGTACACACACACATAAAGAGAGAGAGAGTGTGTTTTTATAGGGACAAGCTTGATGAAGATGGATGGGTTCTATCAACTATGTTCAGTGCACCTTGTGTTTTTCCATCGGTAATTTATGTAGTCAACAAATATTTATTGAACACTTACTACCTAACTCGTGCTATGCAAGTTGCTGAAAATACAAAGTGTATTAAGACAGGCATTTTCTGCCAAAGTTGGCACAAACAGGTGCAAAGAAGGTTGAAATTTCATGAGACAGGTGGGATGCAAGTAAATGGGGGCTCTAAATGCTTTGGGAGGTGCCACCCCCAGGCTGAGTGGGGGAGAAAGGGAAACACCAGAGGACGCTTCTGGATATAGCGCCTCTCTCTCTCTCTCTCTCTCTCTCTCTCTCTCTCTCTCTTTCTTCCTTTGGTTTTGGCCATCACTTTTTGTTTGGTTATAACAAAGGCAGAGACGTAACTTAACTATACTTCTTTGCTCCTGGCTTACAATCAACATGTGCATGTGTGAGGAAGGACGTTTTCCTACCTTTGTTTGTTTATATACTTGTTTATTTATTTGTTTCCCTTTCTCACCATTCCTGCCTCCCATTTCTCCTACCACTATCAGCAACAATTCTCTTCTGGTTAATGCTTCCCCTGGTATGTCTTTATACACTGTGTGTACCAGGAGTCCTCAAACTTTTTATACAGGGGATCAGTTCACTGTCCCTCAGACCATTGGAGGGCCGGACTATAGTTTTAAAAAAACTATGATCACATTCCTCTGCACACTGCACATATCTTATTTTGAAGTAAAAAAACAAACTTGCAAAAACACCCGCATGTGGCCTGCAGGCCATAGATTGAGGATGCCTGGTGTATATACTATTGTTTTGCATGCATGCGTCTCAATTTCTGCAAGTGCAGTTGCTTTTTATATCTCACTGTGTTTCTAAGTGTATTCAACATGTGCTGTGCTGTCAATATCCATCCAGTGTGCCACACGTCTGCTATTTCTAATTGTTGCATAATGGTCCACCTCTACCTGGACATCATCTTCATAATGGATGCATAGGTGATCTCCAATTCTCTATCGCCACACACCAGTGTCCTCATGAGGTGGATTATTAAAGTATCTAAGATTTATGCATGTTTTAATAAAAACAAATTATTCAGTATTTCTAACACATTCCTGCTGTGTAACATTAAATACAAAGATGTAAATCACGCAGTCCTTTTCCTGTAGAAATCAATCGTATAGCTGGGGTGGGGAGGAGGATGTATGATCTATAAATAAGTTACTCTGATAAAAACATACGAGGGCTAGATCAACAACTGCAAAAGGAAGAAAAACGTAATTGGCACTTGTCAAGCACCTACTACAGGCTAGGCTTTTTGCTGAAAATTTCCCAAGCACCGGACAATCTTCCTGGTAAGCATGGCAGAGGGAGGGAGACTTTTGAGGGCAGAATCTAAGACACCTACTTGGTAAGTGCATGATTTATTCAGGAAATACAGATCTGCTCAAGGAAGCAGGAAGAACAGTATGGTCAGAGCAAACCCAAAGCATAAAGGATTGGTGTTCAGAACATGCAGGACCTTGGGGCAGGGAAGGCAGGACTTCATTTGAGAATGCATGGAAGGCATAAGTAATGGTGGACATTCCTTAGAAATTCATAGCATGTAATGTATCACTTAATGTTATTTTAAATTATGAATAGAGGTAGTTTCTTACTAACTATTCCTGTAAGCATTGGTTAAGCAACTAAAGTGTGCCATGCAATAGTCTAAAATCTGGAATGACAGAGGTGAACCAAAGAGGCTTGGTCATTATCCTAATGGAATTTAACATTCTAGCGGCTAAAAGTAGATGATCAAAAGTAGAAAAGGAGCAGATGAATAAATGAGCAAATCACACAAGAAAACACCAGATCATATGTGCTAACTTATGCATCATTATTTGCATTAGAAATGACTGCCCCCTCTAGGAGGGCAAAACAGAGGAAAACAATACCACTCCCACTGCAGTTAAAGGCTTGTCTACTCAGTTGTCCTTTCACTGATACGAAGGTGATGCTCCTGTAGTGCTCAGGAGGGAGTGGTGGGGTAGATGTCAATCCTCAGTTATGCCCACTGCCTGGAACCTTTGGCAGTGCCCACCCAGGCAACTCTGGACAAGGACACGGTCAAAGTAAAGTGTTAAAGAATGACAGAGGTGCAGAGTGGCTATGTCAGTCGGCATGACTTGTGCTGGGCTTGCAGAAGTGGTGGTATTTGTCTTGAGATATCAGGGAAGGAGCCAGCCGTGTGGAGCTGGGGGAGGGGCATCCCAGACAGAGGAAGGAGCAAGGCAAGGGCTCCAACACAAGGAGTAATGTCATTGTTCACAGGCCAGACAGGCCAGTGAGTGACGTGAGAGCAAGAGCTAGAGAGACAATGGTGGCCAAATGATAGAAAGCACGCTATGGCATTCGGATTTTAAGATTTTACTTAAATGGTATGTACATGCTGTTTGTGTATTGTAGTAGTTGAAGCTAAGAGAGGAATATAAATGAAGAATGGTTTTAAAAGAATCTCCAGCATATCTTAGTTTCTACGTAAGATATAAATATATACATTTAGTTTATGAAGTTCTGATTTGCAAAATCAAGATTCTAGAATGTTGTAACTGAAAAGGATCTCACCTATTATTCAATTCAAATATATTTCTTATATAAATGAAAAAATGAGATCTTATTTAGATATATTAATACATAGTTGCATTGATTGATCTATATTGGTCTATATGGATATATTGATACATAGATGTCTCTCATTTATTTGCACAGGCCTGTCGTATGAAATTTCAATCTTCTTTGCACCTGTTTGTGCCAACTTTGGCAGAAAATGCTGTCTCAATATACTTTGTATTTTCAGCAACTTGCACAGCACTAGGGGGTTATATATATATATATATATATATATATATATATCCTATCTAGATATGTTAATATATATATATGTTAATATATATATATATATCCTATCTAGATATGTTAATAAGTAGCAAGTTCAAAATAAAACAGGAATAAAACAAATGCAATTATTTAATCCTTCTATATCTGAACTTATGCGTATTTGCCTACCCAAAGCCCCATTCTACCAGGGAGTGGAAATTTAACTTAGGTCCATTGGTGACTACTCTACCCTCTTCCAGGTGCTCTTGATGAATTCTGTTCTAAGTCATTGACAGTACTGGGAGAGGTGGTGTGTCCCATATTCAGTATTGGTTTATTACTATCGGGCATTTATAATGAAATACCTTAGACTGGGTAATTTCTAAACAACAGAAATTTATCGTTCACACATCCAGATTGGGAGGTTCAATATTAAGGCACCAGCAGATTTGGTGTCTGTTGAGGGCCTGTTCTTCCTAGAAGGCACCTGCGGTGTTTCCTCACATGGTAGAAAGGAAGGGAGAAGCTCTCTTTGGCCTCTTTTATAAAAGAGCACTAATCCCATTACAAGGGACCTAATCACCTTCTAAAGACGCCCTAGCACTGTCATGTTGGGGGTTAGGTTCCAACATATACATGTTGGGGGGACACAAACATTCAAATCACACAGTTGTTACTGGCCTTTGCCCTTCCTCCACTCTGGCACAAGTGGCAATGTGCTTGCTCTCTCTCACCCGGTCAGGGCTGTGCACCAGCCCTTGGGCCCCATTCTTAGGCTCATAGAACATATTGTGTATTTTCCCACATCACTCTGGGCAAGTGGGTTTTGTATAATTGACCCAAAACTTCCTGCTTCTACAGCCCTGTGTGATATTCCTTCCCACCCGCCTCGTGCACCAACCAACGTCTTGCCCTCCCTGGCCTTCAGCATCGATTCTTTCCTACCCTTCGCCCCTCAGGCCTTCTCAGAAGTTCCCCGTCCACACACCTCCTTGGGGACCATCAGCTTTTCTGCCCTCATCCCCTTTTTGTTCCTTCTCCTCTCTCCAAGCCAGGCAAACTTTATCTAGTAATTGGCTGGGAGGGTGACAAATTATGTCTATCCAATTAAATATTATTCTGAGTCCTTTCTATTATCCCCAGGTCACCTAAATCTGTCACTTTGGCTCTCTGCATTCCGCTGTCATATAATTAGCTGCCTGAATGCAAGAGGTCAATAGGGTAATAGGACATGTTCCTAAAAAAAAATAGGCCACAATGATTAATAATACTACAAGATATTTTCCCACCATATATGACTTACCAAAATAAAATAATGCCATTTAAAGACAAAAACTGTATGCAACTCAATGTAAGCTAATAGGTCTTAAATATTTTATAATTTTGTTACTTAAATGTATTATAAATTGGTCTACCGCCCCCCCCCCCATATATACACATTAGTATATAAAGTACTGGGCAATATCTATTTATCTTTCTAAAACTAGATATAGACATGGATCTCACCCACTCATGCATAATACAACCCACACACACACTAAGCTAAGGCCTGTGGTGTGTCATGGATGTTGACCTAAACCAAATGCCAGAAGGGAGCCCTTATATACAGGGCATTCTCCTGGTTCATGAAAGGGCGTACACGATTGAATCTTTCACCTGGCATAACATCTCAGTTATGTGTCAAGCTATGGGAATCAAGCCAAATATCTGGTACAATAACCCTGGCCCAGGCAGGAAACATAGGGGCTAACCTGCTTGAACTGGGAGGTCAAACAGCCACTCAATTCAGCCCATAGCCCACTCCACAAATCAACTCAGGGAGACAATCTTCAATTGTGTATTTCTAAGGAGGCCGGCCTTTGGTCTTGCCTGGATCAGGAAAGCAACCCAGTTACTCTTGGAGACCAGCCTGTAAGCCTGGTCAACTACAGATCCCTGATAGCAGAGTTACCTGGCCAGGGAATACATCGCGTGACCCACCTGAGCAGAAGCCATCATAGTCCCCAACCAGCAGTTTCACCTGACAGCAGGGCCCAGGCAGTGGTCTCACCAGACAGCGGAGCTGAGACAGTGGGGTGACAGGACAGTGGAACCCAGCCATTAGCTCCCCACCGACATCAGAGTTAAAGCAGTGGCCCAGCCAACGAGAGAACTCACAGCAAGCTCTGCCTCCCTGGGGTGGTCCCCAGCTGGTCCTTCCAGATTCACAGGCTGGTGCAAATAGTGAAGCTCTGTCATTGCCAAAAAACACCTATAAAGGCCTGGATTTTGACATGGAAAGCCTCAAAAGGACTTTGAGCAGAAGAGTGACAATGTCGTGTTTGGGTTCGAGAAGTTAAATCTAAAACCAAAGTAGAGGATATTTTATACAATTCATTGGGTTTTTTTCTAAAAACTATATTTATTTGAGGGCATGTAGCACAAAGGAGGATTTATTTTATTTCCAAATGTTCTTAAATCTACTCTTTTTCTATAGGTAGTAAGGAAGTTACAAAGACGAAGACAAGATGACATTCTGTCATGGACCATTTTGACATTAAAAACTTTATTTTTAATTTGTTGTCAGAGCCTAGACAAACTGTTTTGAATATTCTTAAAAATGGTACATTTTAATAGCATTTAAATAATTTATGGATTTGATTTCTGGAAATAGCAATAGTCATTTGATTCTTAGAAGCCTTTATTAATACGGGAGGTCAGAGTCAATCACACCATCTTATTGATGACCTATTATGGGGCTGGCACCTGGTTTCGTTATCATTTTTATATTACACAAATATCATATTACTTTTTTCCCATCTAACAAATCAGAGACTGAGTCCCAGGTATCTGTCCAGCAAAACACAATCAGGAAAAGAGAGAGACCTGGTATTTTAACTCCAAGTCCATTTCTCTTTCCATTAGGCTACATTGTCTTCTAAATTGAATTGTTAAGCTAGAAGGCAAATGGGAAATTAGTCCTTTATGAGGTTATAGTGAAGCTCTTACTGTCCACTGATATCCAAATCTAGATGATATTTTAAACAGAGACTGTGAAATCAGAAGATGTTCATGAATATTGTTTGTTTAATGAATCAATTATATTGAATCAAATGTTACATACCAGACATTTTCTCTGGGATAATTTCTCCACATCCCCAGAGAAATTCATTTGTTTAGAAAAGCTTTTCTTTATTAAAAATACAGTCCATGCATATTACATCACAAATCAGTCTTATGTGAGTGTGAGTGTGTGTGCTCGCTGATATTCATTGAAAACTAACTCATTTTTCAGAGCTCATACTACTTATTATCTCTTTGAGACTTTCCTGACATAGCAAGTTAAAATTGATGACTCCCTCTTTGTAACTTCCATTGTTCCCTTCAGAAAAGTCTATGACAGCAATTGTAGGAAATGTTTGAATGTATTTGCTTTGAGGACTGTCTCTCTCCCCTGACTCAGAGGTACTTGAAGGCAGAGACCAGGCATTTTTCACCCTGTTTTCTCATGATCTAGCACAAAAACAAGCACAGGGAAAGCATGCAAGTACTTTTTGATTATGAATTTCAATCCAATTATCATTTGTTTCAAAACAGCATCGTTTTGCTGGTTTCTTTATTGCTATACTGAATTAAAATCTGATTCAAATCACAAAATAACATTTACTGAGTATACATTTTGTGCTAGGCACTACACTTTATCTCCGAGAATTTTAGCATAGCAATTTTAGATTATTTCATCTTTCCCCAGTCATTTGCTTGATTTGTGATGAGCGTCCCTGCCTGCACACGTGTGTGGGTGTTAAACTAAGGAGGTCTGTGGGCTGGAGGAATTGTAGAGGGCTGTCTGGAAAGTGTTCAGTCATAAATGTCTCCATTTTTTCATATTACATGGCCGGACACTTTCGGGACAGCCCTCGTTATGTTTGCCAAGTTGGTCCTGGTCTTTCTCCTTTGTTCCTCTTTGCCATGACAAGAACACCTGGAAATCATGCCAGGTCAGCCTTGCTGAGCCAAAGATGTGACAGTGTCACATCTGCAGTTGGGAACATGATCATCTTGTTAATCAGACTTGTTTATGACTCTTTTTTTTCTTTTTGAGACAGAGTCTCCCTTTGTTGTCCAGGCTAGAGTAAGTGCCGTGGCGTCAGCCTAGCTCACAGCAACTCAAACTCCTGGGCTCAAGCAATCCTGCTGCCTCAGCCTCCCAAGTAGCTGGGACTACAGGCATGCGCCACCATGCCCGGCTAATTTTTTCTGTATATATTAGTTGGCCAATTAATTTCTTTCTATTTATAGTAGAGATGGGGTCTCACTCTTGCTCAGGCTGGTTTCGAACTCCTGACCTGAAACAATCTGCCCGCCTCAGCCTCCCAGAGTGCTAGGATTACAGGTGTGAGCCACCGCACCCAGCCTTGTTTATGACTTTGACAATGTAGCCACCACATTGGGATTCTTCCTTTATATTCATAGATCTGCCCCTTATCATACTGTGATAACATTGGGCACAGCCTGCCTCACCTAATCCACACAGGATGGGGCCCTTGAGCCCAGCAGGTGTCTGAACAGACTGGATCCACCAGGGCAGAGATTCCAGGGACTGAAATTTCTGTGACATGGAGATGGCTCATTTTTAAAAGACACCATTCCTTATGTGCCAGCCCTTATCCGAGTATTGTGGAGGGTAATGAATTAGACTGTCCTCTAAAGGCGAGTTGGGGAGAGAGATACAGAGGCAGGTTCTTTCTGTCTTTGGTGAAGGCAGTGATGAAGCTGTGCACAGGAGATTAGGGACATTAGCAATGGGCCCAACCCATTGGGCCCCCAGGGAAAGGTGCCTGATGGAACTGGTGCCGGAGCTAAGAACTGAGAGTTAGGAAAAATCATTCTGATGGAAAAGGGGATAAGGAGGCAGTGTGGGGGGAAACCTGATAGTATAAACACCCAGAACAAAGAAAATATTAATAATATGAAGCTATGTAATGTGTGTGATCAGAACCACAAAGAGTTGGTGCTGATATTTAATGGTATGAGGTGGGTGCATTAGTCAGCATTCTCTTTGTTATGCTGCAGTAACAAACAACCCCAACACCACAAAGCTTTATGTGTCTCTCATGTTGCATATGAGCTGCAGCCACTGCATGTCGACCACGGCAGCTGTGACTTGGTTGCGTGTATCCTCTTCATTCTGGGATCTGGGCTAAAGAAACAGCTTCTATCTGGAGCATGCTATTCTCATGGCAGCGGCAGAAAAGTAATGTTAGAACCATGCAGAAAATTTTACAGTTTCTGCTCCAGCTCAAAGAATACATTGGTTTCTCTCATAATCTACCAGCCAGATTATGTCACCTGACCAAGTCTGACAGTAAGAACAAAGAAAAGAATTCTCATGGTGCAAGACAGGGATAAACAGGCATCTAAAGGAAAGGCCGCAAGTCCTTGGGCAGAATAACACAGCAATATTCAGAACCTGGCCCGCCTGAGACAAAAGGTGATTTTCCCATGAAGGATGTCCCCGTGGGCAAAAGGAAAGGCAATGCTGCAGTCTCAGTGGCTCCACGCGGCTCTGTATCATTTGGTTCAGGGTTCTATAGCAAAAATGAGTAGACCGGGCTGCTTAAACAGCAGAAATGTATTTCCTCACAGTTTTGGAGGCTGGAGTGGCCAAGATCAAGCTTTCCTTAGATTGGGTTTCTGGTGGGGCCTCCTGTCCTGGTTTCCTTCAGCCCCTTGTCTCTGCGTCCTCACAAGGCCGTTCCCTGGCGTGTGCCCGTGGGTGGCAGGGTGTGCCCGTGGGTGGCAGGAGGTGCCCGTTAGTTCCCTGGCGTCTCCTCTTAGTAGAACACTAATAGTACGGGATCAGGGCTCCGCCTTTAAAACTCCTTTCACTTTAGTTGTTTCCTTACACGCCTCGTCTCCAAACATAGCCACGCCGGGAGCTGGGCTTGAACATACGGATTTGGGAGGAACACAAACATTCAGTCTATAACAGACCCATGTTTTGAAAATGACGCCAAGTGGCTGCAGGCTTAGGTGGCTGCCAGAGCTGGGGGTAAACAGGCCCTTCCTCTCGTGCCCCCTCAAGCACACTGAGGGACTGGGGACAGGCTCTGCGCCCTGCTGGGGTGGCCTTCCCTCAGAGTTCACAGACCCACCGCCCTGAACCACTGCACTTCCTGGTCATTTTCAAGCGCCTAACTTCTGTTCACAGCATCCCAATTTCCTGAAATGTCCTTCCCATCCCGTTAACTCATCAATTCTCATTTATCTTCCTATTTTTGCTTCTATTTTAACATAATAAGTGATTTACTTTATAAGACCCAACCTAATTCCCCTATTCTGCTTTACCTTCTTCTTCCCACCAGATTTGTTAGCTATTATACTCCATCTGCAATGTCCTTCCGGTCACTCTCCTAATTACTTGGTCATTTTTCATGTACTTGGATTATCTGTCTTTCTTAAATGTAAAACAAGGTCATCTCTGTATCTCAAAGGCTAGCCTAGACTCTAAGTAGGTCAATGGAAAAGAAAAAAGTAAAGAGTGTATAAATGAGTGAATGAATGACATAACCGAGAGTGCATCCTACCCTTCTCCAGGAAAGTGTACATGCTTCATTTGGCCAATCCCTCTTCTTTGAAAAACTCAAAACTGCACCATTAGTAGAGTGTGAGGCATGACTTGGAGGAAGGAAGAAGGGGGAGAGGGTGAGAAGGAAGAGAAACCTTCCAAAATGCCTGAAATCCCATCGTGTGGCTTACTCATTACTGTCACCTCAATCCAGTGCTACTGACCCTTTGTGCTGTCCCTGGGTCATCAAAGGACTCCTTACAGCTGGGAATCTAATTAGCCAGACAGGAGGACCAGGGCAAGAGCGGCAGGCTCACTTCAGCTCGTTAAAAGCTCCCAGTCTCCTGCTTGGGAAATTGCTCTCCGGTTTTACCAGAGCTGTTTGCATTTTGCAGCTCCCGGGGGACAGAGGGCAGTGCTGGTTGAATGCCTGGCTAAGCCACTCGGCCCAGAGCCTCCATAAAACCTCGGCACCAGCCTTCCTGCCTTGGGGCTTTCCTCGTTAAGGGAGGAGACAGGAGCCTGCTGTTTGGCTCAAAGAGGCCTAGGTGAGGCTGACTCGCCTCCCCTTCCCTGAGGGCTCGGGGCTGATGTGCAGCTTGGAAGAGGCCAGAAGCGAGGGTGGTGGTGGTAGACTGTGGGTTCTGCTGCGGAAAGGGAAGGAGGTAGCAATGAAAATAAGCATGTGCAAATCAAAACTCTGATTTACAAAAACATAAGCTCCCTTTGTAATAGCTGATACCTCCCTGCTTAGAAAAATCTCATGGTATAACGTGTGTGGTGCACACCACCCGGGAGTTGGACACACTTGAATCTCTGGCACATCGGGGGTGGGGGGTGGGGGGGGGGAGGAGCAGGGGCAATATTTGTAACCCTAACAATATTTGTACCCCCATAATATAATGAAATAAAAGGAAGAAAAAAATATTTAAAATTCTGAACTGTTACTTATAAAATGCAAAATGTGTAAGGATTTATAAATCCCAAAGCCCTGAACTATTTAAACACATAATACACATCTACTAATATGCACATTATATTTAGAGAGACAGAGGCTAAACAGAAAAAATGTCAAAAAGATGTGCCATTTATAGGAAAAATAAAAGAAAAACTATTTATGTAAAAGAAAGAAAGAAAAAAGAAAAATCTCATGGTAGGCATCCACCTCCCACTTCGAAATTGAACCTGAACCCAGCCTTTTGTTTTACTTGATTATTGCAAGGCACTGTGCACCAGTAGTTTGCAGAGACAGACAGGGACCAGGTAACACGGTTGCAACATCATTTCAACACTGTAGAAGATGGTCCCTACGCATCCTCTAACAGCCAGCAGAGGGAACTTGCAAAAGCTGCCCAAGCCTCTGCTACATGAGAACCCTTCAGCAGTGCTGCGCCTTCCCAGCGAAGGCTTTTCTTCCGTGGGAAAGCTGGCACACATGTGCTTAGAGTGTGTAGGGTCCGAGACCCTCTGAGAGCAGGTCCAGGCCACCCCAGCCACCTCTGCTTTCATATGCATCCCTTAGCGTGGCTTGCTGATGAGGAAAGCAGGTCTTCCTGAATCATCACCTTTAGGGGACTTACTGGCACTGAAAGAGAATGCATAGGATCTAGGAAAAGAAAGCGTAGGGGCAGCCAGGAGCTGAGTATAGCGGGTGGAGAACTTAATTACTCTAATAAGGAGAGAGGGCCAGAAAACAGTCTATCAATGTCAGCACACATCCAAATAATCTGGTACACATCTGATACACATTCTATTTTGAGGGGGGAAAATCTATAAGGATAAAAAGACCAGGTATATTTCTCATCAAAGACAGTGAACTGTGGAACAGGAACAGCAATACAAGACAGAGAAATAATCTTTACTTGAGGGGAAAAGGACTAGAGCAAATGGGGCCAGGAAGAATAAAAGTCCCTTCCACCCCAAGCTCACAATAACCTTTTCCCTTCCACTGCGTAGGGGAGGGAGTTGGTCCTATTTCATTTGAAATCCTAAGGCCAGGGAAGCTCAGTTTAGGGGCTGGTCCAAAGCACACAGTGCTCAAGTAGCAGGTCTAGAATGGGAACGTCTCCTGATCACAGGGTCAATGGCCACGTCACTGTCCCCTCGTGGGTGGGCACACACACTTTGCACAGCTGTCTGGTGTGTAGAGCACTTCATAGGGTAGGGTAGGAGATTATGGCCTCTGTATTCACACATACCTGCCTCCCAAAGCCAGCTCTACCCCTTGTGAACTATGTCACCTTTTGTAGGTTCCTTAAACTCCTCTGAACTGCATTTCTTCAAATGTAAGGTGTCACGCTGATATCTCTCATGATGGGTGGCTGAAGGATTGGGGATTATAGGTGGAAAGTGATTGGCATAATACCTGGCTCATGGTAAGTACTAAATCGTTGGGAGCTGGATGCTCCCTGTAAATAGTATGTTTTCTGGATGCTTAAATTAATGAACCAACTAATAAGGAGGTAGTCCCCAGGGTCTCTTCCAGCTCTAGCATTCTATAGTCAGTACCATGACACTGCGATTCCTTGTGGTATTTAAAAGTAAGTCTCTGAATGTGCCTAAATGCCCCAGGGAGCACACCATCTGGGCAGGAAGTAAACAAAATGATGTTAAATACAACATTTTCCTCTCTAAATTCTGATGCTGTGATTGATTACTAATTTCCCCTCCCTGAGATTACAATTGCTGCTGTAATCTGGGGTGAAATCAAACTGCATTGGAGACGACTGTAGTTAAAAGTGCTCTGAGAGCCCTGACAGGTAACTTTTTGGAAGCCACCCTAAAAGAGTAGGACTGTGTAAGAGCCTCTGTTTTGCTTTTAAATTACTGTTTCACCAGTGCTCTTATACTTAGTGTGTTTGAAATACGAATTATTTTACTGCCGACACCTGTTATATGCTAGTACATAAAATAATAAGAAGACAAACAAGTGATATTGAGTCTGTCTCTAGAAACAGTAATAGCTATTACTTAATGGGCATTCCTATATCCCACATACTTTGTTAAATGTCTTTCATGTAGCATCTCTCATTCTCCTACTAGCCTTGTTAGGGAAGTAGAACAGCTCAGAGAGGTTGGATAATTTCCTGGTGTTATTCAGAGAGCACCTTCTGGGGTCAAAATTCAAACCCAGTTTATTCTGGCTTCAAAGCCCACGTTTTCTACTGAACTATATTATCCCACAAATATGTCAAAATAATAAAAAAGACGAGTTGGTTACATATGAGAAGGGGTGGTCACTTGGCATCTCAATTCCAAAACTGAGAGTGACTTAGTGAATTAAATTGAGCTGCAACTTTCAACCTTGCTGGTGGCTCCCACATGAGACTGCACATCAAAATTTTGTTGTTGCTGTTATTCATTTCTTCAATGTACATTAAGTTCCACATCAGCCCCCCCTGAAACAGAATCTTTAGGGCCTGATCCCTGAAATCTGTATTTTTACGTAGCTCTCAATGTGGTACTGATTGACCAATCCAGAGAAAGACATGGGAAGCCACTATTTGGTTAAAAGGCACATTACATCTTTAAAATTAGGTAGCTCTTTTCTTCTCTCACATTTATGATTCTTTTGTTTTCATTATAAATATGTAATTTAATGGGGAGAAGTAAAAGAAAAAGCAAAACAGCTCATTAGCTCCCTTCCAAGATATATTACCTTGACATCTGCTGATATATTTTAAAAGTCATACATATGTACACACACACACATATATATATACAGTACAGATAGTACCATATGAAAAAGTAGAAGTCTTTCTATACACACCCTTCCCCTCAAAGCCCACCACCATTAAAAATAACATGTGAAGATGTATCTTCTTTTTAATACAACAGATTCCTACTACACACATTGTTCTACATCTTTGCTTTTTTTTATCCTAAGAGTTTTTTTGGAGATCGTTCCATATTATTACATTAAGAGTTCAATTTTTATAAAAGATTCACAGCATTCAAATATGTACCATAATTGATTTAAGCAGTCCAATATTAACAAGCTCATTAATTTATTCCAGGTTTTAGTTTTTTGCTATTTATTTTTGAAAACAATGTTGCTTTGAATATTAATTAATACTAACCTTGGAGAACATCTGCAAAAACAATGTTAGATAAATTCCCTAATAATGGCATTACTAAACCAAAAGATAAGGGCATTTTAAATTTTGATACATGGTGTCAAATCATCATTTAACCAAAAACATGTGAGACTGCCCATATTTCATGCAGCCCCTAACCTAGGTGTCATCAAATGTGACTGAGACTGAGATCTGAGACAATAAGGAAGCATTTTCCAAAGATGATACCAAGCTGTTAACCAGTATCTTGCTAAAATCTTTCTGAATCCATACTGAAACACCGAAAACACACATGCATATACATGTGTATGCCCATATGCATATGCATATATGCATGTATTCACAGCCCCACAGTTATGTATGTGCTCATTTATACAGGTATGTATATACACTCATACATACGCACATGTATGTAAAACACACATAGTATGCATGCATTGACTATCACTGGAAACAAGCATACACAAAATGCAAATAACTAAAATTTAAATTTAAAAATAAAAAAGAAAGAGCAACGAGTTCCTAGAGGAAAAGTATATGAAGGAGATTTATTTTCACCATTTATCCTTTTGTTTCTTTTGAATCATGTGCCACACACAAGTATTAGCTAGTCAGAGGAAATAAAATAAAAAGTATCCCAGACAAGAAAATTATAAAAACACCTAGACTTTGATTCAACAATTTCTCCTCTAAAATTTTATTTTACAGCTAAGCCACACCAACATATGTACAGAATAAAATACATTTAGAATTATTCACTGCAGCATTGCTTATAATCATAAAATAATAGAAACAGCCTTAATGTTCCTCAACATTGGACTAGTGAAATGAAGATTTCATACACTAAAATCCTCTGTATCCATAACAAGAAATTATTTAGTTTATTATATACTGATATGGAGTATTCTCAGAAGTATATTGTTAATTGAAAAGGCAATTTGCAGAACAGTGGATATGACATTTACCATTTGTATTGAAAAGGAGGTAAAAATCATGTGTATGTGTGTGCATAATATAATAAATGTACCATATATTCAAATATATTAATACTACATGTGACATAAATATTATATATATATTATACACACAAGCAAGCATCCACAGGTATGTACATATATACATATTAGCACATGTGTATGTGCATTTCCTTGTGTTAGAATAAAACACTTCTGAAAAAGCATACAAGCAATAAATATTAGTATAGAATACTAAAAATTGAGTGATGGGATGACAGATTGAAAGGAGTTTTTTTACCGTAAAGTCTTTTGTTCCTTTTGAATTTAAAATACCAACAAATGAAATTAAAATTACAGAGAAATATATGCAGGCAAAAACTTCAAACTCCTAGATCTCTCCACCTATTTCCCAGTATACTTGTCTCATTGTTATAGATTCTGCTTTAGGGTCATTTTTGCAAAGTGGGTGAAAAAAACAAATGCACTATTGAAAGAAAAAGAGATGGTTCCATGGGTCAGCATAACCCCTGGTGGAACTCGGCAGAGATGTTGTCAAAAGTCTGCATGAACTTTCTAAGTGGAGGTCTAGTTTCAATCCAAAGTGACTTTCTTGAATGAAGTTCCCTTCCATCCTCTACAAGCATGACATTTTCCATTGAATTTTGTGAAGTCGAATCTCCACTTCACTCTCGTTGGAGGGTGATAGAGCCAGAAACACCCCCTTGTTCGTGAGCAACACTTTGCAGGTGGCTTTTGGAAGATTGGTACTCCCCAGATGGTCTGTGATTGAGCGGTGTGCCGCATGACGTTTGAAGTTTGAATTTTAATCTACCTCCATCTACTAATACTTCTGGAAACTGAAGTGCCATTTCCTAAATGAAATTGTACCCACTTTATGCAAATGACTCAAATAACACTTAATGCTTTAAAAATAGAAATATATATGCTCTTGGAAATACACTTCTTAGGACAATAGACAAATAAGTAACACATGAAGAGCCCATTCTGAGTTGTAAGAGATAGATAAGCTCACCTCATGGACTTTCATGCATCAGTCTTATATATTTTTATGCAAGTTATGCAAAGGTATTTTCTACTTTTTTTTTCAGACCCTTGGCCAAGTCCCGGAGAGTTAAATTGATCTTCAGTTAAGAGAGTTTTCACACATTTGTGCAACTCTGGGTCTTAGACACCAAATCCAAACCTGCTTGCACTTATACTTTTCACACAACCAGCAGCTTCCATTCAATGCAAGTAAATATTTTATTAGCATTTATTTTTTTCCTTTCTTTCATTTAGCCTCTTTTCCTTCCCTCAATAAAAACTTATTTATTGCTATTCATGTTGTTGGGAACTTAATCTAGGCCTTCAAATGATAACAATTATTGGAGGCACAGAATCTATCTTCAGAGAGTCCAGACCAATGAGAAGGACAATGTCCCCACCCGCAATGCGGTGAGACGGTTGCTGTGGTGGGAACCAGTCCCCAGAGCCATCAGAGGACGATAAGGACAGCAGTTATTTCTGTGGAGATAAGAAGGAAAGTGATTCAGGAATTTAGCAGTAAAGGTGGGGGTTCCAGATAGCCAAACGGAGGGGAGGCCTCCCTGGCAGAGGGAAACGGGTTAAGCGAAGACCGGAGACCCAGATTGGTGTCATTGCTCCAAGCAGGAAGCACAGAGCAGAGGCGAGAGCATTGATGGACGATGGAAGCAGGAGGTGGGAAGCAGGAGGGAAAAATTGCCCCGAGAGGCTGGGAACAGTTTGTCCAGAGCTGCGTATTTCACACAGGAAGCTCTGCTAATCCTTATATCGCTGAGGTTAAGGACGTAGGCAGTGCTAGAAGAAAAGGTCTATTTGGAATTCTAAGAAGATCTGAGAGGAGAGCTCTTAACAGCCAAGGCGAAGGCAGCTTTTAGCTCCTGGTTCTGCTTCCCTCGAGAACTGCCACCCCCACCTCCTTCCTGGCCCTGCCTGCCCCACCATCTGCTAACAGACAGACAGTTAACCTTGGCCCCTGCACCCGGGATTGCTGCTCTTGCATCTTATCACCCGGACCCCTGTCGCCTCCCACCATCAGCCCACCCTGCCAGGTTCTTCCACCCTCAGCTGAACAGCGCTGTTTCCCTTCCTTGGTGTGCAGAATGGGGGAAATCTTGTCACTTCTCCTACAGCAGAAAGGCCATGGAGTCAAGGGTTCAAGACTCTGGTGAAAATAATTCTCTAGTTAAATGCTCTTGACATCCGTATCAGAAACTGTGTTAATATTTTCCCTTTGTGTTTGCTCTGTAAATCATTAAATCATGATTATTACTTTTCAAAATTGAAAATACAGGTACACATCCTAAGGAACACGAGGTAGAATATTGATATGTACTAAAACACTCTTCCCCCCCCCTCACTGTAAACATTGCTCTTAAAAATAGAGCAAACAAACGTGTGCTTTCTCTTGCATTGTTTTTAATATGTATGCTAAGAGGCTTATATATTCACTGTTTTTTTTTTACACAGTACTCCTACTTTTAGGAATTTGCCCTAAGAAAGTAATTGGAGTGCAATCAAAGCTATGAGTGCTAGATTGTTCAGTCAACATTACCCAAAGTAGAGAAAAACAAAGAATATCCCAAATGTCTACCCATTGAGGAGTAGTTGAATTGATTATCCTGTACCCACTAAAATTTATAGTTTGGGAAAATAATGACCAACATAATGTCAAACGAACAAGAAGGAAATAGTAGCATGTATAATATGTGTGCATAAGCATAGAAAAAACACCAGAGAGAAAGACACTGGAATGTCAGCAGTAGTTCTATGTCAGTGAGATGTTTTGAATGACTTCTGTTTCGCAGATGTGACATTAGGTCAGCTGCAGGGAGGATGTGGACCGGGTGTGGGGTGAGCAAGAGATGGTTGGGCTGTAGCTCAACCCCGAAACCACTGACGGTAAAACGCATGGTGGCCAGTGCTGGCCAGGTGCAAGCCTGGGGCACAGAGCTGGGCTTGATGGAGGACTGAGGGAAGGAAGCATGTGATTACCCAGGATACCGAAAAAAAGGGGGGATACATAAAGAGACTCAAGGTCCTAAAGGGTTAAAATGGGACAGTGTTAATAAAGAAAATCAGTGATGTTAAAAAAATCTAAATTCTGAGCTTCCAGTTCTGAAAAGTATTTGATCCATTTGCTTCGTGGGATTAAGACCACGCTTTCCTCTGTTGTTTTGGCAATTTGGGGAAAGACTCCATTTCTACAGTTATATCCTATTAGGTTTTTCTGGAACAGTAATATTCCCTCATGAAAGAAATGTTCTCACTTCAGGGCGACTACTATAGGAGGAGTGTGAAAAGTCACTTTTAAAGAGATATTTGCATTGTTTTTTAAAAAAACCTATAGAACTAAAAAATGAAAATTTTAGATATTGCTATTCTTATGGGATGGGAATTGGGCCTCACTGAAAAAATTAAGAGAGACAATTCTGATGTGACTTTTATGTTTATTATTTTAAAACCTCTGTGCTAATACCAAAAGAATGTATTTCTGGTGGGAAGTGATATATTTCCATGGCTTCAGGGAATTTGACTTCTGTCCTAAAAATATATTTCCTTAGATATTATAAACAAAACACCTTAAACAATAATACAAATGGCAAAAAAAAAACCCTGCAGCAAGCATAGCAATGTTTTATATTCTTCTCATTTAAAGACTTTGAATCTATAAGAAAAGCATGAACATCCATTCCCCCCAAGAACAAAAGTGTGCAAAGAAAACAAAAGGTGATTTACTGAGGAAGTCTTGCAAATGGCAAACAAATATGAAATAAAAATGTTAACTTACTAATGAACAAAGAAAATTATATTAACACATCAGTCGAATAAAATTTGTTCTCAGTAGGTTGAGAGAACACATTGTGGAGTTTCCTTATTGCTGCTGGTGCTACATGTAACTTGACATTGGTAAGTGTGTCATACAATAACACTCTCCTAAACCCCTAATGTGGTAAATTGCCACATTTCTGCAGCACAATTTAAAATTAGCCCTAGTTTGTTAAGCTAGTAATTCTAATCCTTCTAATTTATCATTTGAAAAAGCATAAATGCATACCTATAACCAAGTAGCTGCTCACAGCAGCATTTTTCGTAACAGCAAAAATTACCCGAATAACTGAAAAGACCAACAAAAGAAAAATGTTCAAATTAACTATAGTTAATCCAGTTAGTGAAGTTCTATGAAGTCACTAAAAAGTTAGGCTTTCAAAGACTATTTAATGACACAGGAGATTGTTTAAAATAACAATTAACAAAAAGAGACATAAGAATGCTATATACATTATGTTCTTCAATATGTTTATAAATGTGTGCATTATAGATACTGGGAGAAAATACGTAAAATATAAAGAATGGTTATCCCCGCATGATAGGATTATCTTTTCCTTTTCTCCCATATTTTTCCATATTTTCCAAAGTTTCTCCCAGAAATATGTATGACTGTTATGGTTCAATTAAAACTTCTTATTTGAAGACAAAATGATGTTTCTGGGAGTGTAGAAAGTTCTCTTTGACAATGTCTTACACTTCTGAGACATTGAGATTGTATAATAAGGCTATCTATTTGGTGGTGTGTCCCTGAATCTGCTGATGCTTACGTGTTCATGAATTTTGATTTTAAGGGCACCCAGAATAGTGAAGCGTGTTGACCAAGGTCAGGTGGCACAGGCAAGACTGGACCCCAGGTCTCCTGGCTCTCATGCCAGCTCCTCCCTCTATCACGTTTTTATTGTTTGTTTGTTTCAAGAAATTTTTGACCTAAATGGAAAGTTCGACCAGAACCGCAAGGATAAGCAGAATTATCAAAATATAAAGATGAAGGAGGAAGAGAACGTTTGCCTGTGATAACAGTCCCCACCCCTCCCATGACACTGGATCTTGGTTAATATGCTCAAAGAGAGTTTTCCTCTGAAAGGGGCGTTCCCACCTGTTCTGTGGAGTGATGCTTGAACCTCAGTATTTGATGAGTTGGATACATTAGGCCTGGAAGTTTTACTGCACAAAGTATTTCTAATTTCTTTGTAAGTCATCAGTGTAAATGTATGCACATGATAATTAAAATCCCGGGTGGTTTACTGTCTCACATAGCTGACCCGTGAGATGCATTCTTACGGATTGATTTCCTCAGTTCACTTGGAACAAATGTGTTACTCATTAAGCCCCTGTTGGTCAAGAACCTGGAAACAAGTGGCAGCTGTCGAGCTGATTTGTGCCTCACAATCCAATGTTTAGAGAACTTTCTGGAATCACTGTAAAACTAGTGAAATCTGGAGGGAAGCCAACATTGGCTTTGTAAAAATATTATCTTTCTAATCCAGTTACTTCATGTTCACCCATTGCTGACAGCTTTTTTCCCTAGCTTTCTTTCTCTTTTCCCATTTTTCCCTCTTCTTGCTTCTTTTCCCCTCCCTCCCTCCTTTCCTTCATTCATTCCTTCCTTGCTTCCTTTCTTCTTCCCTTATCCAACTGATCTAGCAGACATTTGCAACTCCCATTCATTGTCAGACAATACAGTGACCCACTGAGAGCCCAACTGGCAATTGCCAGAAGTGTGAGCTTTGAGTTGGACAAGTGAAGAATCAGGTTTTTGATTCAGTATCAACCAACTGCCTGACCATGACCAAGTTACTTAACATCTACATATTCATTCACTTCATGAGCACACATTTATTGTATGACATTTATGTGTCTTAAGGTATGCTAGGTGTATCCCATATAGTTTTCAAAAATATTCTGCAAAGTGGGGGAAGTGTTTACACTTGAGCTAGTGTAATAATCCAACTAGACAACATATGTAAAAATAGAAAACCCATTCCTGGCATGCTGTAGATACCTAATAAATATCTTCTCATTCTTTTTTTATTATATATATATATATATAGTCTATATGCTAAGAATGCATGTATGCAAAACCCAGGTTTTGAAAGGATTTTATAGGATAGCCAGGAAAAAAAGAGATTTCTTACTTTAAAAAAACTATACTTCATTTTATATTTTATATATTCAAAAAAAATCACACATTTTTCAGATTTCAACATTTTTTATAACAGAATTCATTTTAAAATTGCCACTAGCCAGGTGGTGGCAGTTGTTGATGCAGTTGCTATTGTGGTCACATGTGGGATCAGAGTTGTACATATTATCATCACTTTAGTATTAAACATGTTGAATTTAACTGCATTGAAAATATTTTCAAAGAGATTATGTTATGATCCAGCATTAAAACAAAAATCCTTTTGTGTACACAAAAAGGCACAAAAATAGAGCAGTGGGATATTAATCTGATATTAATGAAGCAAATAGTCTACATTGGAAAAATTACCATCAACATCAAAACTTGTGGTGTCAACAGCTTGGAAAGAAATATCATGAACAATAACAGAGTGCTCATCTTGGAAATGTTGCATTGCCTTCATATTTAGTGTCCTGCATGGAAAAACAGAGTCATTTATGATTCTGGGACCAAAAGGGATCAAAGAAAATAGAAAGCTTTATGAACAAAACAAAATAAAAACAAACAACCAACAAGGGCTAAAAACAAAACAAACAAAACAAAACCTCCTAGGTTCAAATTGTGACTCTATCCCTTATTAATTATTAATTTGGGTAAAGTATTTCATTTTGCTGGGACTCAGTTTCCTCTGTTGAAAGAGAAATATTAATAACAGGTACCCAGCTTGTCTATTATAAAAATAAATTCCATAGAAGCTATGAAATGAAATGCAATTCATTTATAATGCTTTATTATAAGCATTATAATTCATTTATAATGCTTTATAATGCATAATTTATAATGCTTCTAAATGCAAAGCATTATAAAAATATAGACATTTCCCAGAGCTGATTGTTTACATGGATGTTTTCTGGTTTTAATTTTTCCTGAAACTGTGAACTCATTGAGGACAGGGATCATTTAGCATTCAGCTCCTTACTACCAATGTGTGATGTGATGAACAACTCCATAGCACAGTCAATACAAGCAATGTGCCTGTGCCTAAGGTTTTGTTGCTATTGTGATAAGTGTTGTTTTTAAATCTATTTTGATGCTCACTGCATCCCTGAAAGTTTCATAAAGCAAGTATTGAAATTGACACTTTAGGTATTAAAAAATGCACACAAGAAGTCTGGTGATATGTGTCTATCACATGGAAAGTTAGAGCTGAGTGCTACCATGGGCCTGACATAATTCCTAATTAGGTCTGAACTGGCTCAGTCATGAGAGTGGGTGTGGGCCAGTAAGTGGGGCCTCTCAGTATATCCAGCTCTCAGAAGTAGAGGGTACCGAGGGTGGGGAGAAAGGCTGCGCCTGTGCCCAGCTGTGTGCTAGAAATGAGCATGGGAAGCAACCTTCTAAAGGAGGCGGAGGATGCCCTGTGCAGAAGGGAGCCTGTACCGCCAAACACCCGTAGGCAAAGGGGCTGGGCTAGGAGCTGCAGGAAGGGAATCTGGGGAGGCCTAGAAGAGAAGGAATTTAGGGACTCCGGGCCCTGCAGACATAGGGCTGGATAGTGGGCAAGTCGCTGAAGGCAGTGCCTGAATTGCTCCCTGCAGGCCTGGATGGAAGAGGGAGCAATGGGTATGATTACAGGGTGGTGAGGAAATCCTGCCTGGAAGGTGGAGCATGGAGGACACCTTGGACCTACCCATTGTACAGACAGTGAAGATTAAAAGAAGGCACCGATTCTTTAGAAGCCAGATACACCCACCTCTTAAACGGCTACTATAAACTTTTTAAAAATACATACATGAATAAATATAGAAAATATGCAAATCCTAAGCATTGCTCAATGAATTTTCAGAAGGTGACTGCACCTGTGTAATTAACCCCCAGGTCAGGAACGAGAATTCCTAGAACCAGAAGCCTCTTGTCCCCCAATTCCAGCGTAGTATCATCTTCTGAGGATAACTACTCTCAGACTTCCTGCACTGTGGATTTAAATGTCTGGCTTGATTCTCCTGTATTGCCTCAGATTAAAAGAAGAAACAGCAACCCAAGGTGTAAAGCCGGGAGCTGTGCCTCATGAGGGCAGTGGAGCCGTGATCTCCGCACTGTGTGGCACCCCCTCGACCAGAAAGCAGACTTGGGTTTGGAGCTTAGATGTGTCATTCACTTGCTTCGTGATTTGAGGATTGCCACTTTTTCTTGCTGCGTGATTTGAGGATTGCCACTTTTTCTCCCCAAACTCCAGTTTTCTCATTGGCACAGTGGGATGAAATGTTGAATTGAGTGTTGTTGTCAGGGCTAAGTGAGAAAATACATAAACACATGCCCACTCAGGGGCTGGTGCTCGTTAAGTGCTGCTTGGGTGGACAAGTGTGTGAATCACAGTGAGAATGCATAGGTGACCTAATGCGCAGATGCAGACACTGATTTTTGAAGCATGACAGGGGACACTTCACCGAGGCCCTGGGGGGAAGTGATGTGACTGGAAGAGCGTGGAACAGAGAAGGTAGGTGCTCACATCTTTCACTAGCGCTGCTTCTAACATGCTGAGGGGTTTCTAACACTTCATCTTTCTTCCTTGGGCCTCAGTCAGAGAACTCCCATATCATTGCTAGATTCTACAGTGCATTTTTCCCACTACCAATCTAGCTCAGAGACACTATGAATCTATAATTAGCTAACTTGGAGAAACATAGAATAAAAATAAACAGTAATTGCAGTGCCCAACAATAGAGAGAAATTAAAATATATTTGGGGAGAGAAATAGGGATGTTGGAAGAATTCAGAACCATCTCCTGTTGGCATGATAATTCTACATATGTTAAACCTAACTGCAGTGGACCCAGATAGACCCATAAGTGCACTCACAGTAGAGACAGAAGCACATCCTGTGTGATGCTCAGCATTAACACCAAACATAGGCCAGTGATGTAGAGACAAACAGAGAACAGCTCAAGCTAAGGTATAACTTGCCAGTGCTCACAGACTAGAGGCCCCAAGAGGCGGTGCATGTCCCGTCATGAGAGGGTTTCAAACCAAGGCTTGAGATGTTTGTGTTGGAGGAGATAGCCTTCCAGCCCCGAGCTTATGAATCTAAGGCCTTGATAGGAAAGAGCCCAAGTCAATTAAATAGTCACCAAGTAATCTGTGAATTATTCAGAAACCATTCAGAAAGCACTCAGATGTGATTGACATTGAGATGGTTGAATTTAAATGATTTTCTTATTTAGAAATTGAATTAGCATTCACAAGCAGAAAGTTATTCAAAATTATTAACTCTACTCAAAAAAAAAAGTTTGGCTGGAATCAAAGATAAATGTACCATCATAGAATCCTTATAATGCAGACAGAGGTCAAGAACCCCTCATGGGGACTGGGCAGTAAAAGTCTCTCCTCACCTCCATACCCCAAAATAGACTGACTTATGTTAATTTCAATGCCATACTCCATACTGCCAAACTACATAAGAAATATGAGGGATTCTATAAGTTACATTATCTTTTTTAAAAAAAGGTAAAAATAGTTTATTTGGAGGTCTTTATTCTTACTAGTAAATTCTAAGATGGATTTTTTTTCATGGGTCAGCCAGGCCACATATGACAATCTATTCCCCTGACTTGTCATGTATCACTCGTGCCCTATGCCATCTGCTACTCTACACCTTGCAGTCTTCTGAAGATTTTCACAGCACACATTTAGCAGTCCAACACAGTGTCTACCATTCAGGTACAGATCCATTCACCTATTTGTTCAAAAAAATTTCCAAATGCCTTTTAGTTGCAGATGGCAAACATTCAAAAATGAACGAGAGAATGGTCCCTCCAAATTTCCATAAGCTCAAGGATGAAAGAGAAGCAAAGATCTGCACCTATCTCATGCAGGTATAAATCAAGGTTGACCTTAGAAGGAACCCAAGGATGGACCAGGCCACACACAGTAAGTTTCCTTTTGCTGCCTTTGTTCGAATGTGTCTATCAGCTTTTTGATGTGCAGATCTGGCCCCCAAGAGGAGGCATGTTCCATAAGATCCTGATAAGAGCCCCTGCCACCCAGCCACTCCACTGTCCCCCATCCTAAGCAGGAGGCTGAGGGTTGAGGGGTACTGGATGCAGCCTGATCAGCTAATATGGGTTGCTCAGGGTAAGATGGAGAGAAATATTGTCTCTTAGCTACAGCTATGGGATTGAAGAAACATGGAGCAGGACAGCTAAGCCAGAGAAGAGCCCTGCAACCACCTACCCATCTAATATCAAAGCCAAGGAGAGACTATGGCCAGTATCAAGAGCAGGATAGGTCAGAAATCCTAGAAGGTGAGATGGCAACTGAAAAGGTCTTAGTGGGTCATGGTAGGCTCCCTTCACAGGTCTGTGGGCTCCATTATAAAAACAGGGTGGAAGCAAACAAATGGGAAAGAATAAAGGTAGATTGGGTGAATTAATATCTGGCTTTGGTTTAAATACAAGTTTGAGTTCTGCTTAGCCACATCCTAGCAGTGACATATTAATTTTATTATTTATTAACCTGGGCCTCAGTTTCCTCTTTGTACAACAGATCACCATCCTATAAACTTCTGAGGATTAACTGAGTTCTTCTGTGTGAAAACACTTAGCAAGCAGTCAAGACGCTTTGTTGTTCTTAATTCTATGATCATAATTTTGCACAGGGGGTGGTTTTTAATCTTCATGTCTTTAGAAGGTTTTTGAGTTATTTTGTTTTATATTTCTTAATTAGAAATATGTTAGTCTTAAACCTTATTTCCGGCTTTTATATTTCAAACCTGCATTTTTGGAGGCTGGAACAAGCACAGGCGATGGGAAGGGTATAAACGTTGCAATCCTTCCGGAGTACTGATTTCAAATCCCAGCCCTGCCATTTGAAAGCTGTCTTACCTTGAATATGTCACTTATGCGTTCTTACTATCCATTAATCGATAAAATAGAATTAAAAATGCAACGTTCCTTATTTTAGAGTAAGACCACACTACCTTGATCAGTTCTGAAAACTAGAGAATTGTTACATTTTCCAGTTGGGTCTGTGCCCATGACAAGTTGCTCTCGGAGTAGACCAGAGATTTCTTTTGCCCCAGCTTCCAGGCAGAGTGAGCGCAACCCTTTAGCAATTTGTAAGGGAAACGAACGCTGCCTTTTATGAGAGCGCTCCTTGTGTGGCAGGCTGCCCAGCTCCCCACCAGACCCCTCTGCTTACGCACAGCTCCAGACTTGTATTGATATCTGCACGCGCCTGTTGGCTCCACTCCTCCTTTTCAGGCGATAGATTGCTGCTGCCGAAGCTGCCAATGCAATATTTTGAAAATAGACATCCATTTCTAGAAGAAAAAAAGATGCAAATAAGATTTTTTTTTTCTTTAGTTTTACACTAAAATCTCATTATACTATCAGTGTCTTTCATGTCAGCGTGATTTCTGAAGCTGTTCAATAAGTCAGTCTTGTAAGGATGACCCAGTAGTGTAGAGGAAAGTGTTTTGGGGGAAAACCCTGTTGAGCCACTTGTATCTGCACAAAGAATAAGAGCCAGGCCCACTCTGGAGCAGGCTTTCCACTCCCCGGCCTTGTCCTTGTGCTGTGGGTTGAATTGTATGATATCCCCCTAAAAGTCATACAGTGCCTCGGAATGTGAAGTTACTTAGGAATAGGATGATTGCAGGTGTGATTGTTAAGTAAAGATGAGTTCACACTGTAGTAGGGTGTACCCTAATCCACATGACGGGTGTCCTTATAAAAAAAGGGGGAATTTGGACACAGACATGCACATGGGGAGAATGGCATGTGAAGATGTAGGCAAGGATTGGGGTAATGAGTCCACAAGCCAGAGAGTGATGAAGATGACCAGCAAACCACTGGAGGCTGGGCAGAGGCTCGACCAGATGTCCCTCACAGCCTCAGGAGGAAACAAACCCTGCTGACACCTTGATCTGGGCCTCTGACCTCCAGAACTGTGAGAGAACGCACGTCCGTTGTTTAAGCCACTCAGTGTGTGGCACTTTGCTATGGCAGCCCTAGCAAACTAGCATATTTTGCATGTGCTCAATACTTCTGAGAGCTAGAGATTGTTGGAGACAGGGCACAATTCGACATCACTCAGGGAAATCCCTCGTGATCTGTAAGAGAAGAGATCTCTAGACATGTTCCCCCATATTTAGGGGAGAGGGGTAGACTAGAAGCCTGGATTCTTTGTAACCAGGAAGATGGTGTGTGTCTTTCATTATGTTCCACACACCTTTGCTAACAGATGAAAGGGGAAAGTTTGAAACTGTTCAAGATAAAATTGCTATCAACCTAGAAAGAGCCAGACCTCCAAGATCACCTCTGGGCAGGTCACTGATGCACCCACCTCCCACCCACACCCTCCAGGTGCAGATGCTCCCGTCTATGTTTCAGACCCGCTCAGGACGCTGGTCCTCCTCCCAGGCCTGGGAACATGCAGTCTATCAGGGAAATAGAAGTCGTGGCTAGAATGCTCCTTCCCCAGAAATCCTCCCGACTCTTTCACTCTCGTTCATTAAGCCTCTGCTCAAATATCACTGTTCATCCCTTTCCTATTCTGCTCTATTCCTTTCTAAATAGTATTTCCAATATGCCATGAGATTTACCTACTTATTACATTTATTTATATTTAATGTGTGGGCTTCCCCACTAAAATGTCAGTCCTAGAAAGTCAGGGGTCCTTTTCTGATTTGCTCAATAGCAGCTCAATAGTAATTTTGAGCTACTAATATTTTCTTTTCTTGAAAGAATGCATAACTATTTTGAAAATATGCTTATTTGAATATTTCCAGTGTTACTACTAAATTCATTGCTCTGCTGTTTCGAGGCATGGTTGTATAGCAAAGGTCTCAGAGTCTGAGGGGACTTCCTTACTCAGCAACCTTGGATTTTGGTCCGGTGGCCCGGGTTATGGCCCAGAGCTGTGTATCTAATTGAGAAGAGTGCTGAAAGAAGCCTAAAGAAACACTGGCAGAGAAAACTGAGCCTCAACATTCATCTGGAAATGACCTCTTTGGTGTTATTTCAAAATGTGTTTATAGTTGCATCTTTTAAACATATTATATTTAGACTATGGCGACAAAAAATGTAAACAAGCAGATCTAAATATCTTCTAGAACTACATTGGTCAATAAAGTAGCAACTAGTCACATGTGGCTGTTAAATTGAAACTAATTAAAAGTGACTAAAGTTTGAAATTCAGTTCCTCAGTCACATTAGCCTCCTTTTAATTGCTCCGTTGCCACATGTGGCCAGTGGCTGCCAGATTTGACAGAGCAGATGGGGACTATTCCCACCATCATAGACAGAAATACTCCAGATGTGCTTCTTGGAGCCTGGATGTTTAGCATCATAAAATGAAGGCATCACAATAAACGATGGATGTTTTCACTCCTCCTTGGCTCGTGTGACACACTGAAGAAATTAATTTAGGCAAGGTTGACTCAGCTAGGTTCTATGCTTCCTTTCCTCCGTGAGGATTTAACTGATTTGGGAACAAGAGGAAGTATTAGTGTTCTAGCTGTGCTGTGCTGTTAGTTGTTCAGATTCTGTGATTGCTCCGTCCATAGGCAAGAGAAGCAGTGTAAGCGAAGGTGCAGATGCATGCATTGTTTGGGTGAGTTCAGGGCTAAACAAATGGTTCAGAACGACTGAGATGCGGGGTCTATGGGAGGGGGTGGGCTTGTGTTCGGAGAGCTATGAAAAGTACCTGACCCAACTGTAAATCCTTGAGGTTGGGAGCCACGGCTTATGTACATTCACATCCTTGGTACTTAGCATAATATGTTATATATTAGGCTCTTCATATGTGTTTGCTGCTGTTGTCTAATGAATCAACCAACTACCTGACATACCAACTAACCAATTAACAAATAACACATGATGAAGGTCCAGATGTGTTTATGAAGATAGGCAATGCTATTCTCTAGTAATAAATAACCCCCCAAATTTCAGGGGTTTTATACTACAAAATTTTGCTTTTTATTTTACTTTACATATCTACACTAGGTCAGGGTGAAGAATAATGTTCCGCATGGTCAGGGACATAGGCTGATGCGTGTTCTGCCATCTTTTAGCAATAACATTCTGAACAAGTGGCCTGCAAGGTTACCCAGGTAGAGTAAAAGGGAAATGGAAGGATATTGGCTCTTAGCTATGTCAGCCCAGGAGTGACAGGAGTCACTTCTACTCAAAACTCATTGGCAATAACTTGTCACATAACGCCATTCCCCGCAAGGGAACCTGGGGAATGGAAGGGAATATACAAAGCATTCGTTGAGCACTAACCGTGTCTAGCACTCCAGATCGGCAAGTTTAAACTTTACCTTTAGTGATTTTCAAGCTATTTTTTAAGCAACAGAATACATTCTTCAAATAAAGTACAAATTATAAATAAGGCAAAAGTAGAGCTTTTCTGGTTGGAATAGGGACACAGAGAGGAAGATCCAGAACCCTGGCCACTCAACAAACCCTCACACACCATCTCTGTATCTGACATATTCCTCCAAGGAATCCAGAACTCCTCAAAGCGCAGAGTAAAGGCAACCACTGTAGGCTAGAGGAAGACCCTGGAGCGCTTTAAGCCGGAAAGTGACGTGACTGCCATTTCCCTTTGCAAAGATAAGTTTGGCCCAGTTGTGCAAGCGTGGCAGGGCGAGGTGGATCGGGCTGTGAGCGTGCGGTATGTGTGTCAGCGTGGGAGGCAGGGGCAGGTTCACGGGTGTTGGAGTCATTCAGATGAGAGGATGAGGTCCTGAGCCATGTCACAGTGGGACCCAACCTGCTCTCCCAATTTCTTCTGGCTCGGAATTCTGACAGTTTCTCAGTCTGATCTAGCTAGCCTCACCTCTATATAGGTTGAAGTTATTTCAAGTTTCCTTTTAATGCTGACCTTGGTCTATTACAGGAGTCAGCAAACTGTTTCTATAAAGGGCCAGGAAGTACATATTTCAGGCTTGCAGGCCATTTGGTCTCCATGGCAACTGCTCCACTCTGCCGTTGCAGAGCAAAGGCTACCCCACGTGTGCAATATGCAAACGAATGGGCATGGTGGTGTTCCAATAAAACTTTATTTATGAACACTGAAATTTGAATTGCATGTAATTCCCACATGTGAAATACTATTCTGCTTTTGATTTGTTTTCAGTCATTTAAAAATATGGAAAACATTCTTAGCTAACAGGCTGTATAAAAACAGGCTATGGGCCAGATTGGGCCTGTGGGGAGTATTATGCTGACCCCTGGTCTATTATGTTGCGTGATGAGTGTCATTAGAAAAGGATTTATATTCATAAAGGCAATTTTCTTTCTTTCTTTCTTTTTTTTGAAATGGCATACATCATGATAAAAATAAAGATATGAAATTAATATTTCTCAAAGAACAACAGAGACCCTGAAAAAAAAATACTGGAAATCATTGCCAGTCAATTACTTAGTCAATGCTGGTGCACTTTAATTTTTTGTACCACTCCCAGGCACAATTTAGAGCAAACCCACAGAATTGGAATAAACAAAGCAAAATCAAACAAGGCTGGAAGGCCCCGGTGTTCCCAGATTCGTTCTCACCTCTGTAACAGAAACCCAGAAATAAAGATCCTTTCCCTTGGTACCACCCACTACGGAGGCCACCAGTTAATTCTGAGAATTTGCAGAATCATCGAACTGAAAGACAGTTTGACCTTCTTAAGGCAAAGAAAAGAAAACAATCTTGTGAAATTTCCCCTTATCATAAGTCTTCCTAGCCCTAAAAGTTCCCAACTGAATAAACACACCAACTAAAGCACCAGATGCAATTATTTGTTCTTAAAGTAATTTCTTCCCAATTTTTAAAGTCATGCAGGCTTATTTTAGTTAATTTGGAAAATGACCTAAAGGTATAATGATGAGAGCAAAAGCCACCCAAAATCTCAGAACCCAGAGACAACCACTGTAAACCATTTCTTTAACATGAAGGGAGTCGTTCTGAATCTACGTAGCCTGATTTTTTTTTAAAAGTCAACATTATGCTCTGAACAATTTCCCATGTCATTAATGAGTCATTTGATTTCTTTCTTCATCGACCACATAATCGTGAACAGATATATTTTTACTTAATTAACCGATGTAATGAAAATGCTCTTTCAAGGACCCTGCTTTCAGTCACCAAGTACTGACTGTGTGTTTCCTGGATTCAGGAACTGGCTTAGACGCCCAGGCTGACATGAGCACGTGGTCTGGGTCCACATGGAGCTGACATCTTGGCAATTTTTATGTACAAGCTCTATGCTACATCCTTGTGATACTGAGATAAATGCAGCCACATTTTTGTTCCCTGGAAACCCTCAGTGAGTGACAGACATAGAGAGTTGAACACCTCTACACCACCACCACCACAGTGTGACATGAAGAATGAGGCCCTGCAAATACAAAGAAGGAGGGACACATCTATGGGGCAGGCGGGAGGGCAAGGAGAACCTCTGCAGAACAAACGCTCTGATTGAATAGCATTATTTTGACAGATGTTGGTTCTAGTCTAAAGTGTCTAGACGTTAGACCCTGCTGAGACCAATTAATCTCACCCTGCCCAAGAGAGTCTGGCCTGATTAGTAGGTTAGAGAAGACTTACCATTGCAGACCTACTGCTTCAGCAGAGCAATGAAGATACAGGTTCTCCCATCAGAAGACACAGGGAAGCAGCTTTATCCAGTGGAAAATACTTTGGCCCAGGATTCAACTTTCTTAAATCCTGGCCTCAGTCCAGCCTGAACTGCTCCGGGAAGCTTCGGGGAGGATTCTCATAGCTGATCCCCATAGCACCTTCCGCACAGTGGGGATCATGGTGTCCACGAGCCTGAACATACAGTAAACATTTTCTGTGGCCACTCATGGCAGCAGATCAGAATCTCCGCCAGGGAAGGTGCTGGTCTGCCTAACACGGAAGAGATTCTTTCCAATTGTATGTTGAAATAATTAGTATCATCTTCCTCACCCACATGCCTCTCTGTGAAATTCTTTACTATTATTGCTGCTATTGTCATACTATATGTTTTCTTATTGCAACCTGGGTTTCCATTAACCCAGCACGCTGGTGTCACACTTGCCAACTCAGGAGACGTCTTACCCCCATATTGCTGTGGCCTCGTGTCTCTTCCACCTTATATATTTTCTGGCCAAGTTTTTGAATCTAAAAGCAGTTTTGCTATAACATTTGTCTTGAAAACGTGAATTTCTTGCAGTGTGATCAATATATAAGGGAACCACTTGAGCATAATATGAATATGTGTTTGCATTCGCATTATCTCATCTGCTGGAAACTGCATACAGCTGACCCGAGCTTCACGAGAATATGCAAAACACACACTTCCCACATCCACCAGCGACTGCAGATCTCAGTGTATCGTGAGCCACACCCACTCACATCTGAGGTTAGAACTTTCTCTCTGCTACCTGATCAACCTCTGTCTCTACTTCACACTAACTCACAAGCTGCCCCCTTCTGGCACTCACTTCCACACCCAAATTCCAGGTCTTTTTCAAGATAAAGTACTGTATTTATTCTGGTATTCACATATCATTTTACCATTAACATGTGGTACAACTGCACTAATGTTTTTATTAGATGCCTTTCTTTGGGATTGTGTGTCATTGATAAAGTTTTTGAGTGTTATAACTCCATTTCTTCTGAGAGTCTTGTGGTTTTACCTGGTGCACTTTTGCATAGTGCTGTAATTTATAGGAACACATATGTTGTGTTACAGACCTCACTGTAGAGGATTTTGTGTTCTCCTCTAGCTACTTTTTCCTGCTGGGTTGCTATTGAGATTGATTTTGCTATTTTTTATAAAGTTTAATCAGGTGTTTCTAAGCAAATGTTTTATTTTCATTTCATGGGTGACTTATCTGAGGTTTGAGGACAGTAAAGCCTAGCTTAGCTTTTCATAAGCGAGTGGTAAAATAAGAATTAGAATTACCTTGTGTCCCCCAATACAGAGAAGGAAGCGTGTCACCATAAAAAGAGGGCGGTCTTTGGAATAGAACACATCTAGATTTGAATTTCTGCTCAACACAATCCTTCTGCCTGAATGCCCTCAGTAAACTACTCACATCTCCAAACCTCTCTCCTTGTGTATAAATATCAAGAAAATGACATTCACTTCTCAGAATCATTCTGGAAATTAAGTCACAAAATCTAAGAAAAAAATATCAATCTAGCACCTTGGACAAGGCAGGCATAATTTGTTCTCTTTCCTTTGTATAATAATGCCAGATTGTGTAATTTATGGTTATACAGAGAAACAGAATCCATAGGAGATTACACACACACACACACACACACACACACGAGATTTATTATGGGAAGTGGTTCACACAATTATGAAGGCCAAGAAGTCCCACCATCTGCCGTGTACAAGCCGGAAAACCAGGAAAGCCAGTGATGTAATTCAGTCTGAGCGAAGGCCTAGAACCAGATGCACAGATGTCTGAGGGCAGGAGAAGGTGGATGTTCCGGCTCATACAGAGTGAATTCACCCTTCTCTGCCTGTCTGTTCTGTGCAGGCCCTCAACAGATCAGAGACGTCCACCCACACCAGTGAGAACAATCTTTTCTACTCAGTCTACTGATTCAAATGCTAATCTCTTCTGGAAACTCCCTCCCAGGCATACCCAGATAGAATGTTTTACCAGCTATCTGGGCATCCCTTAGCCCAGGAAGTTGACACATTAAAATTAAGCACCACACACATGAATTTTATCCAGCACTTTTGTTCCAGGAAATGTTCTAAGCACTTTTCACACACTAACTAATTTCATCTTTATAGCAAACTGATCCAGAGGATTCCATTATCATTGCTATTTCACAAGTGAGTAAATGGATGCACAGAAAGGTCAGGTGATTTGCTCAAGGTCAAATAGCTAGTGTGCCTGATATGAAGTTACTGACCCTCAGCTCCAAGCCCACCCTTCTATATGCTGCTTTGTGGAGCTGGGATGAGGTTCAGCAAAGCCCATTTCTGCTCTGCCAACTGGATTTGCATTACTTTCTGCAAAGCTGAAGGGCCTCACCCCTTCCTTTGCTGCTCGCATCACATTCTGTCTACTTGCTATTACCCGAGTAACACTTGTGCTTCCTGCCAGAAGTAATTCCTTTCATTTGCAGCAACTGAACCCACTTACAGTTTTTCCATCACTCACAGGACAAGCTCCATTGTGCCCTGCACCACTCTCCCCAAGGCAGCCAACCAGCCCTCTTCTTCCAGTTCTTTGTTTTTCCTCCAAAGGACCCTCTGCTAAGATTTATTCAACTCAACTCTTCATTTCATTCCTTCAGTCCTGGGGGCCAGAGAGGTGTCCTGCAGTTGTTACCTCTGTGATATCTCAGAGTTCTCTTCTTACCATTTACGTTGCCTTGTTAACAACTTTATATATACCCCTTGAATAATACTTTGCATGAAATTCTCTCTGTTGGTTGAAATGATCTATGTACTCTGCATCCTGGCTGCACCCTGACCAGCGCATCTGGTAAGAAGCAGAGACAGGACTCCAAACCAGGTAGCTGTGTGCAGTATTATTACTAAGGGTCAGATCCTGCATAATAATACTGCCTCTCAAATACTATTACATAGTTATAGATCCATACACAAGAGCTATTATTTTATTTTAAGTGTAAACCCAGTTAGAGGTAGCTGGCCCATGTTACATTGTCAGCTCTAATGTCTTAGAGCCTCAAGAAGATAAGTAGTTCAATCGACCTTCCATGCAACCTGACTTTTGGGGACCAGTGGGAGTGACTTACAGCTTCTTGTTGTGACCCAGTGACCACCAGACAAAGGAGGCAAGGGAGGGTAAGAGACAGCAGATACCCATGTTTTAGACCCACTAGTTTTCACTGGAATTCTGTACTTCCTCATGGAGCAAGGGACAGAGAACCCTTCTGGGAGCTGCTAGTCCATAGCCTTCTGGAATGTCTGAGTTGGAAGGAAACTCACAAAACATTTGTTCTAAAACTCTCATTTTACAAATGGGTAAATCGGGGTTCAAAGAGAAGGGCTAGCTCCAAAGCACACAGTGAGTTAGTGCTGGAGTCCAGATCAGAACACAGGTCTGATTCTTAATCTTTCCATGTGAAACCATGGATTTGGAGGTTTACTGAGTAAGTTTCTATGCTTTTTCTAGAGACCATGGTCACTTCTCTGGAATCTGATCTCTGTGGACGAGGAGTCCTTTGATTCTTCCTCATTCCAGCTCCCAGGAGCCCAGGGGTATGGGAGGATGAGAGGTCTTCTCTGTTTTCATCATCCCTGGCCTTATACTCACCTCCTCCCTCTCCTTTTTCTCCTCCCTCAGGGCCACAAGTTCCCAAAGGCAAAGCAAGTGGGGTGAGTCCAGCAAGTGCAGGGACAGATCCCATCATTTCTTAAAATGTTGATGTTTTATTCATCATGGATAGCTTTGCATTAATTTGATTTTAAAGTTTTAAAAATATTGCATTAAAATATTATTTATCAGAATGACTGAGTTTCTTGCTGCCTCCTTATATTTTGCGTCTAAGGTGAGTCCTCGCTGGTCACATCTTCATCCTTCCCTGCCCTCCCTACTGCATGCCCCAGACACGTCTGTGTTTGGAACTTCATTACCATTTTCTCATGCATGGTTCCCTTTTCGAAATACCAAAAGCATTCCCACCGACAACACAGATGATGAGTGACATGAACAGCAACCACCCAGGATCAGCTGATAGAGATCCGAGAAAAAAAGGGAGAATTTATAACTTAGATGAAGAAGGTGCTGGGCTGAAGTAAGATTGCACAGCTTTGAAGTCAGCGGAGCTGGGGTTTAAATCCCAGTGACACCACTTGGCCACTGTGTGATCCGCATTTATTGGACATCCGCAGTCTGGAGGCAGTGGATACACAGACACGACCAAGGCACACTTCCTGTGCTCGCAGTAAACACGCTCCAGATGGAGGAAATTATTTATTTCTCTGGGCCTTGTTTTCTACAACTTAAAGTGGAAATAGCAGCATCTCACTGTGAAGATTAAATATGGTTCTTTACATAACATTGCCTAGTGCAGTATGGGTGCCCAGTTAGAATTTGCCTCCACAACGGTAAATAAGTTCTTCACTGGAAAATGGTTACCAGGAGTCATCACTACACACAGTTACTCTTTCGCTGTTTAGATTCATCTTCATATAGCTATTTAAACTAATTTGGGAGACCCAGAAAAAATAACAGTCATTGAAAGCCTTCCAATAGATTGCATCAGTATTTAAGGAAATTACTGAGGAAGACACATTCCTTTCAGCTACACTCAGGGCCTTTGGATTTCCATCTGGCAATTTTCATTCTAACACCCCTGGCACTTTGAGTATGCATTTTTATAGCAGAATCTTTGTCCTTAACCTCAGTCTTCCACCACTGAATTTAGTCTTCTCCCTTTAGTTCAACAATGGCTTTGTAGGTGCCTTCTCACAGAGGGGGCAAGAATGATCTGAGAGCTATTCTGCACACTGCTGGTGTTGCAATTGAAATTTTTATCTGAAGGCATTATAGGAGTAACCTTTCCTAACATACTTTGGTAGGTGGAACTCTAGATGATTCCTGATGAACTATGTCCTTGTATAATCTCCTGCTCTTGCATGCAGGTAGAAACTGTGGCTTACTTCTAGGCACAAAAACATGGCAGAGGTGGGGGGCAGTTCTCCCATGCTCGTGTAAGACTGCATTATGGCAGACTGAGGTGAGAGACTCCTCTGATGCCTCTGAAGAAGTGAGCTGCCTGCTGTGTTAGGAGAAGGCCTATGAGAGCATCCTATGGCGAGGAGTGCTGGGTGGACTCTCCCTGCTAAAAGCAGCCCTGACCAACAGCCACCAAGAAAGCAAGAACCTTAGTCCTACAGCCACAAGGAACTAACTTCTGCCAACTACATGAACTTAGGAAAAACCACAACAAACTCTAGAAGAAAGGCAGCTCAGATAACTCCTTGATTTCAGATTGCAAAACCATGAGCAGAGGACCAGCTAAGATTTACTGGACTCTTGATACACAGAAACAATAATATAACAAATTTATATTGCTTAAGACACTAAATTTGTGGAAATGTGTTACATGGCAATAAAAAATTAATATACGTGTCCATTTGAGAAGGCTGACCTAGGGAAGCTAATTCATCTACATGTTTTCTCAGCAGCCTCTCCTCTCCACAAAGAAGGTGATACCAGGGATGAAGCATTGGGTCTGGCTTTGAAATTCCATTTATTCCTGAGCCCAAGATTTCATAGATAATTGAATCCTCTTGCGTTACCTGCTTGATTGCTTCACATCAGTTTTATCAAGAGACAAGTGAGACATTTTTCTCTAAGTGTTTATGTACCAGTTTTGATCTAAGGGATAAACATAGAGTTTAACAGGCTCCAATAACCTGATGAACTTCGATGGAGATGATTGATATATAACTTTATCCAGAAGCCCTATGGACTGAACTGGAGTAAACTTTCATGTACAACTTCTGCAAGCATCAGAGACACGGCTAATCAGTTCATCACCAAGACACGTCGTATATAAATTATAACAGTTTAGTGGAACAGGTCTTTTATGTATTCATCAGTGGTACCATGACAGTCTGCAGAGTGGTATCAGGGAAGTGCAGACACCTGCCTCCCGCCACCCACACAGCCAACTCCCACATGCTATCTGACCCACCTTCAGCACGACAGAGGCACTCCAGTTGCCGGTGCAATTTTAGTCACTCTTTAGGTCACAACAAACCACCATAAACTCCATAGTTTAACCAACTTTTCTCATTATAGTATAGATTTTTCTCATTATAGTGTAGATGATCAGGTGGCTCTTCTGTTTCACATGGCGTCTTGGTCTGCTCAAGCTGCTGTAACAAAACAGATTGGGCAATGAACAATAACAGAAGTTTATTTCTTACGGTTCTAGGGACTGAGAAGTCCAAGATCAAGGTGTCAGCAGACTTGTGTCTAGTGAGGGCTGGCTCTCTGCTTCGTAGACGACTCCTCCTTCACACTGTGTCTTCAGGTGTTGGACGGGGCAAGGCAGTCCTCTGGGGGCTCTTTCATAACATCACTAATATTCATGAGGGTGAAGCCAACAGGAACTAATCACCTTCCCAAGACCCTACTTCTTAACACCATCACATTAGGGATTAGGTTTTAACGCAGGAACCGCAGCAAATGAGATCTACTATGGTCATTCAAGTGGCTTTGTGTTCAGTTGGTGGCTGGGCTGGCACAGAAGGAGCAAGAAAGCCTCCATCACCTGCCTGGGGCTTTGGTGCTGGCTAGTAGTGAGAGCAGTTCTGCAGTCCGTAGGGCCTCTCCTTGTATGGGGTCCCACCCTCACGGTCTCTCCATGTGGCCTCACTCAAGCAGGGCAGCCTAGATATTCTTTGTAAGGCAGCTTGGCATCAAGAAAGCAAAAGCTCAATCTTCCACTTGAAATCAGAGGTGTATCCAGGGAGGGAAGGAATTGTTGACGGCCACCTTTGATGGCCCTCCAAAGTATGAGTTTGTGAATTTTGCTGTGAGATGATGCTCATAGTTTATCTTTGATTCTAAGTTTGCTATTGATAATTAAGTATGATATGTACATTGTTAAATAATTAATTTTTAAGTTATTTTTCACCATTTATGTAATTAATTTCAAGTTTTTAAATTTATTCAATCAATTACAAAAATCTCATTTCTTTGGGACACAGACATGGCATTGTAACATAGCAGGGCTGGAGAAAGTTGTTACCAGTGGGTAAAGGAGACAATACTAGGGTGTGCCCCCCACATACATCACAAAGAAAACACCAATATATTTCTAGGATAGTTTTCAGACTTGAAACTCATACGTTTCAGGCTATGCCTTGATCTCCTTATGTTTCCTTTAATATTTCATTATTTTTCATTAAATATCTGTAATGTCATGATCAAAGAAATAGATCCAAATTGTCTACTGAGAAAAACTGAAACTTTGGACTGATAAGGTTTTTTTCATCTAGCCAACTGCTGGAAATTAAATATTGTTACATTGATATGTCCTATATTATTTATTCATTCATCAACATATTCATTAGGCAGATTAGGAAACTGACATCAAAAACTTACGATTCACCTGATATTACCATGCAGTGGGGTGTGGTGGAGATTCCACCCTGAGCCTCCGGCCTTTAAGGCCCGTTAATAAACCAGGAGATGCTCTGAAGGAGCATAGAGTTGGGACAGAGACAGCGAAACAGCCCTAGTTCTGGAATCAACCTCCATGATTTTACTTTACCTTCTCCTAGCATAGTTGTATAGCTTTTAAGAAAATTTACCTTTCATATAGCAATGGTAATTTCTACTTTATAATTTACAGGAATTAAGGAAATATACAGAGAACTTGAAATCAGTGATAATGGTATTATTTATGCCTCACTGGTTTTGATAATAATACCATATCTTTGTGTCCTGGGACAGTCCTCACAGGGAAGGGCATGTTAGGATGAGCTGGGAGGTAAACATTTTCAGTAAAATACATGCCTGCTACTGTCCCCATGCTTCAGGAAAATTCTTTCCTGGAATTTCTCATCCTTCAGGTAAGAGAATTTGAGGTTCCTGCATTAATGCAGAGATTATTCTGAGATGTGGAGTTCTCCCGCCTGTACGCCCCTTCCTTACCAACCATTGGCATACCGGTTTACGGTACAAACACCTCCCTGCTATGTCGTTGAAACTTGAACAACAACAATATAAGGCAAAAAAAAAAAAATTTACAAGGAACGTCATTCCCACGGTGCGGATGAAGAAGCTGGAACCCACGGAGGCCTTTCCTGAAGCCGTTGTGGCCAAGCAGTCTTCTAACTCCAAGACCCACGCATTCTGGTTTCTCTCTTAATGTTGAGAAAAGACAACAATGTCATGAGAAGAGGAAGAAACAGACCATTCTTGGGCAGCTCTTGTGTGCCATGAAGTTGTGAACAGCCTTCCCGGGTAACATTTTGTTGCAATCCTCACACATGAGAGGCATGCATTATTATTTGACTTAGAGGAGGAAGCTGAGTTCTGAGGGAGACCAGGCCAGCTGATACAAGAAAACATTGGCAGATTTGGGAAATTGGACCCAGAAAAGTTAACCTGACACCTCAGGCTGTTTTCATCCTCCACTATGTTCTAGATGAGAGAGGGACAGAGACGGGGCTGCCCCTCAGAGGAATCTGCAGATGGCTCAGTTTTGCTCTGGCCTATGCTAAGCCTTAACCAGCAATTGCACAATGTGTTGTGGCAGGGGGTGTCCTTCCCACCACCTTTAAGCTTGTCATGCTAGGATTTTTACCTGCAGCCATAGCCTGTGTGTGTAACGAGCGCACCGGAGTACAGAGAGGTACAAAGAAGTCGTATTTTTAGCTTGGTTTCCTGCCTCTGGGGAGCAGTAGACGGCAGCAGCATGATTTGATCATGTTTGATTACTGACCTTGCACAGTCTTGTCTTCTTTATGTACTGCCACCGCTGGCTCCCACAGAATTAATGGGTTTGACCTTAAAAAAATTCTGTTGGAAGTTTCCATAGCCTTTCTGTTATTATAGGCTCACGGAAACCCTCTTTGAAAAAGAATGTGCTTCTGCCCTAAGAAACCATGGACATTCTTGAAATTCTTCAGGTAATCTGGAGCTCTCCTAGTCTAGAAGAAAAAAGCCTTCATACACGTTGGAGAAGAGAGGTTTTCCGCTACTGTGCACAGCTGCTTTTGTGCATTGCACAAGAACTGCAAAGCGTGAAGCACAGGGAGAGAGCTAAGGGCCTCTGCGACCAGCAGGGATGAGAGGGGCTTCACGGGTGTATGTTCTGAGTAGTGAGTGCCCCATCCCCTAAAATAAGACCCTTCCCCACCCCATTTCATGAGAAGACTGTCTATTCGTTGCCCCGTGGGAGTGACTCTCAGGTACTTGAGTTGGGATGAGAGAGGTGACACTTAGTGTCTTGGCTCAGGCTGCCATAACAAAATATTAATGTCATAGACAGGGGGTGGAGGGACCTAAACAACAGACATGTATTCTTTCCCAGTTCTGGAGGCGAGAAGTCCAGGATCAAGGTGCCATCAAATGACGTTTCTGGTGAGGGCTCTCTTCCTGGCTTGTGGACAGCTGCCTTCTTGCTGTGCCCTCTCATGGTCTTTCCTCCATGCACACACAGACACAGAGAGCGAGATCTCCAGAGTCTCTTTCTCTTTTTGTAAGGACATCACCCTGTCAGATTAGGACCCTGCCTTTGTGACCCTATTTAATCTTAGCTAATTACCTCCCTAAAGCCCCTCTCTCTAAAGACCATCATGCATTGGTGAGAGGGGTGAGAGCAGGAACATACGACTTTGGGGGAGGGGCAAGTTAGTCCATAACAGGAAGAACAGCTGTTATTACATATGAGACTCTGGCTATAAAAGAGTCATCATACTGTGGACCTTTACATTATTTCATTAACATTGGTAAAGCTGTATACGTAAACGAGTATACATAACCTCATTTTAAAGGTGAGAAAAATGAAAGAGAGGCTGAAAAGTCACCACTGAGAATAAATAAGTATCAGATTACAGACTTGAACTCAAATGTGTTTGTCTACAAGAACACTGCCCCGATTCTCAGTTTCTCTGTCCTTCTCTCAATATCTCTCTGCTACACACACACATACACACAAACACACACACACACACACACACACACACACACACACACACTTCTTGAAGGGATTTTTTTTTTTTTTTTTTGAGACAGAGTCTCACTTTATTGCCCAGGCTAGAGTGAGTGCCGTGGTGTCAGCCTAGCTCACAGCAACCTCAAACTCCTGGGCTCAAGCAGTCCTCCTGCCTCAGCCTCCCGAGTAGCTGGGACTACAGGCATGTGCCACCATGCCCGGCTAATTTTTTCTATATATATTAGTTGGTCAATTAATTTC
>VSMD01127830.1:0-23582 GCA_008750895.1 Mirza zaza
TGTTTATCTGAATACATGTTTATCAGTCAGTTTATGAGATCTTCTCTCTAATGCATTTAAAATTTTTTTTATAAATCTAAAACATACATACAGAAATGTACACATTAGCATAATGAATTATCTTGCATCAAACACATTCATATAACCAGCTCCCAAATCAAGAAATAGAATATTACCCACACACAGGAGTCCATTGCCTGCTCTCTTCTAAGCACTAATACCCGAAGGTGATCATATCCTGGTTTCTAATGCCAAATCTTACTTTTGCCTGCTTTTAAACTTGATTTAGATGAAACCATGCAATACATACTCTTTTGTGTCTGTCTCCTTTTGCTAAACATCTTGTTTGTGAACTTCATCCATTCTCCACGAGCAGTTGTGGTTTGTTCTCATTGCTGTACAGAGTTGTTCTAGGGTTTTACTCTTATGCAGTGTGCTGCTGTACACATCTTGTGTGTAGCTTTTGGTGAACACATTGACTCACTTTTGAATGTACTTACTTGTATTTGGAAAACAAAGGAGAAGTCTATGCTGAGAATATCAATTTGGAATTTGTCATTGGAATAGAGGAGATTAGATAGGGAGCTGGTGTATATAGGGTTTTAGTCAAAGCAGTGGCAAAATTTGAAAGTTAAGTCTTGGAGAAAATAGTTACTAGTAGATAGAATTCCTTATTGCATCTAAGTACCAGGAGGACAGTGACTTTTAATGGCCCTTTGAAGTCTCCTCATCTTCTCTGCTTTCCCCTGTGACTTGCCATTGGTTTCTCCTCCTAGAGACTGCCTTGTTGCCAGCCTTTTCCACCTCTGTGGTTTGCCCCAACAGAAGTGTATCTTTTTCCAGTCCTCAGGTTCTGTTACCCAGTGTTTCCCAAGGCAGCAAACAACACATCAGAAACTAATCTCTTCTAGTGAGATATAGAGAAAAACCAACCCTACAGAGCAGGGTCCCAGGTAAGTTGGGAGCACTTAAAATGCATGTTTCTCTCTCTGTGTGTGTCTCTCATCACTCTCTGTTATCTATGTATCTATCTATCCATCCATCATCTACCATTTTTGTTTACCAGTGCAATCTAGGCTGGTTATAAAAATTCAAACATTGCAGAAATATATCATGTAGAAATTAAGGTTTCATGTAAGTTTCCTCTACACTCCCATACCCACTGATGTGCATTATTTCCAGACTATTTCCTATGTTTTCTTTGTTATTATTATTTCAGCAAAAATGGTTATCATACTATATATGTACTATTCTGTAACTCGTTTTATACACTTACTGTAGTTGGGATATCTTTTCTTTGTATATTTTTAATGATTACTTAAGGATCTTGCTTTCATAAGCTGGTTTTTATTATCTAATCCTAAATGGTGATCCTTATTGTGGAAATTTTGGAATAAGTAGCAAGGAACATAAAACCATAGTAGGGCATGAAAGGGAAAAATCTAGGGGCTGGTAGTCTATGTATCCATTTCCCCTATGCCAAGCTGGGTTAGCTATTCAACTCTATGATTTCTTCTTTATCAAGCATTAGTTAGTGAACAGCAAATTCACAAATTTTAATCTTCACTAACCCTATCAATCTTGCATATACTCTTTTCTATTTAATTTCTTGAATTAATTAAGTTGGCTCACTTCCCTTGTTTCAACTCTGTGGTCATTATTGTTTCTATGTGCTGGGGAATGTTTCTTTCTCTATTTTGTCAGTCAGATCTGTTAACAGAACCAAATCAGTAGTTAATGTTTAGGCTCTGGAGTAGGAGCCCTAGGGTTAAATCGTAGCTTCAATATATTCTAGCATTGTGACCTTAAAGTGACAGGGGGTTTTTTTGGCTTCGGTTTCCAGATCTGTAAAATAGGCATAACACATAACAATATGTTTTTATTTAACCCATAAGATTGTTGTTATGGAAAGGGCTTAAAAGTGAAGGCTATTTTCTTGTCTTTTGGTAACTTTCATGGTAATCTTTATCATTTTCAAATTTTCTCGTTGGTCAGGAAGCATAATCTGTTAGCTGCACAGATCAGCACGTGAGTCAGGACATGACAGAGCTAAGAAGGGCAAGCTTGGAAATCAGGTTGCCTGGATTATTCCTGAGTCTGCCATGTCCTAGTTTGGTGACCTTGAGTAAGTTACATATTCTTGTGCTCCCTTTGCCTCATGCTAACGTAGGGTAATAGTTATTAGATCAGAAGATTATTGAGAGACTTAAGGGATATCAATGTAAATCATTTAGAACTGCACTTTCCAACATGGAAGCCACTAGCTACATGTGGCTATTGAGCACTCAAAATGTGCCTAGTCCCAATCGACATGTGCTGCATGTATAAATGGCACCAGATTTAGAAGTCTCCATAGGAAAAAAATATATAACATACCTCGTTAAAGTTTTTTATAGATTATATATCAAAAAGATAATGCTTTGGATAGACTGTATTAAACAAAATAATGGCATTAAAATTAATTTTGTTTCTTTTTTTAAATAAAATGTGGCTACTAGTAAATTTGACATTATTTATGTGGCTACCATTTGTGGCTTGCATTATATTTCTTTCGACAGCTCCCATCTAGCATATAGCAAACACTCAGAAATGTCCAGCTGTTATTTTAGGGTATTTTTACTTCCAGGTAAACCAAACATTCTTGTTTTACATATCTTTTATAGTCCAGTTGTCACTTTGACCACATTAAAAAATTATCATAATATCATAGTGAGAGTGGAGGTGAGATTTCTATTTGGATTTGGAGGAAGAACTGTCCTGAATTTTGTTCACTGATAGAAATGCTTTTAGTGTGATCAAATCAAGGTTTTTCTCCAACAGTGGACTGAGTAATGATTGCAAACTAATTACAGCATGCATATTGCACTTTGCTTTGCAGTAACAGCTTTCTACCAGCTGTTTCCTTTAGCAGTTGTTCATTTCAAGTAGGTACCAATGCTGTTGGAAGTGTGGGCTGCCAGAAAGCAATTTCAATTCTTTGCTTCAAATTGAAATCTCTATTTTTTTTACATATTTTTTTTTCTTAAGGGCCCTTCAAAATCTACATAGCTCTGAGGCTAATTTTATAGCACCCTTTCTGGTCCCTTTTTCAGAAAAAAAATCTTTTGAAGATTATACACAGAATGGTACAAAATCTCAAGTTTAATTAAGATTTAGCAAAAATATCCTTTAACCACTACATTTGTTTCTCGCTTTATTCCCTCATAGCCTGCAACTCTTCTGAAGTACACTTTCAAGTAGAGATTCAATAGAGCCATTTAGAGTAGTCGTTACTGTAGATTAAATAACTATTCCCATCTGGCTCATGAAATACATAATCTGTATTCCTCTCTGGATAATAAATACAGTAAGTAACTACTTACCATCTCTTAGACCATCATTTTTGTCTGTTCCAGTGGGTTTTTCTTTATTATCTATCGATAAGGTCTATTCATTAACTCTTTCCTTGCAAAAAAAACATGACCCGTGGGCTTATTTCTACAGAGAAAGGCATTATCCTGGTCCCTCTGACCCCAGCAGGCTTCAGATGTCTAATGTTGACTAGAAACAGTGGCTGGCATTTATTGAGCACTTACTATGTGGTAGGCACAAAAGCACAGGGACAGTGCTGAATTATTTATAAACATCATCTCATGTAAATCTTTTCAAAAACCATTTGAGGGGGCATTATTACCCTTTTAAGGTCTTGGAAACACAGATTCAGAATCCCACAGCCTGTAAGTGACTACGCTGAGATTCTAACCTAGATTTGTTTGAATAGAATAGAGACTTTGTCTAGAACAGAGACTTGAATAGAATACTTCGAGGTTGGATTCACACTCTAACTGCTGTTCCTGAAATCTTTTTCCATGACCAGGAGGCCTGCTCTTCTTCTTGGGCCATTTTGATCTCCTATGGTGAACACTTGAATGGAACACACATGCACACCTACCTACACTCCTCCAAAGGACAAACAGTAATTCTCCAAGAAGGTAAAACTTAAATCTATACCACAGAAGAGAAGCATTATTTGAAATCCATATTGTCTGCAAAGATTGTCCTTGCCACAGTGTAGAAACTGTTTTGAATTATTTTGTAGTCTTTTTTCCCTCAGATAACACACCCACTCTATCTATTTCATTTTGATCAAATTCAGCCATCACTCTTGTGATACCTAGTTTGAGTCAGATACTTAGATACTGAGGACTTATCAATAATACAGTGCTTATCCCTAAGTATCTTAAAACTATTAATAGAACAGGTAGGTAGACATATTAAGTTGCTAAAACACAGTGTGATAAGTTGGATACTTATGTGCAAAAGTCTTCTGCAAATATTGAAAAGGAGCAAGACATTTTTCTTGGAGGAGTAGAAAATGATTTATGGAGGAGAAAATAGTGGTGCCAGGCTTTAAATATCATATAAGATTTCACTAGGCAGGGGAGATAGGAGAGAGCACTCAAATCAAAGTAGACCTTGCTCCTTGCTCCTATTTCACATGTAAACTAGATCATTTTTGTCCAAAGTTGGCCCATATCAAGTTTGACTTCTAAATTGGAGCTTTTTCTCTTACCATACTGATTGATAAATGACTTTACCATTCATTTGGAGGTTTTCCTATTCTATCTAGCCTCACAATTATTTTTTTCAGCTATACAAAGGGTCTTCAAAAAGTTCCTGGAAGGCCGGGCGCGGTGGCTCACGCCTGTAATCCTAGCACTCTGGGGGGCTGAGGCAGGAGGATTGCTCGAGGTCAGGAGTTCAAAACCAGCCTGAGCAAGAGTGAGACCCCGTCTCTACTATAAATAGAAAGAAATTAATTGGCCAACTAATATATATAGAAAAAAATTAGCCAGACATGGTGGCGCATGCCCGTAGTCCCAGCTACTCGGGAGGCTGAGGCAGGAGGATGGCTTGAGCCCAGGAGTTTGAGGTTGCTGTGAGCTAGGCTGACGCCACGGCACTCACTCTAGCCTGGGCAACAAAGTGAGACTGTCTCAAAAAAAAAAAAAAAAAAGTTCATGGAAAATGTATATTATGAAAAGCTATGTATGCATGGATTTCAATTTTTCTTGCATGGAAATAACCTCATACTAACTTGTTATAACATGGCTGAATGGGATATAGTTTGAAACACTAAGAAGGGTAAAACATCAGTTTGAAAAGAATTCCTTTCAGAGCAACATGAGATTTGCTAAAATTGAAGCAAAAACAAACATTAAATTTATGGTGAAGATTGGGTGGAAAAATGGTGAAATCGTTGATGCTTTACAAAATGTTTATGGGGACAATGCCTCCCCCAAATTGGCAGTTTGCAAAGGGATAACTCACTTTAAGAAGGGATGAGATGGTGTTGAAGATGAAGCCCACTGTGGAAGACCATCCTTGTCAATTTTTGAAGCAAAAAATTTATCTTATTCATTTCCTAATTGAACAGGACCGACAATTAATAACTGAAAAATAGCTAACACCATAGATATCTCAGTTGGTTCGGCCTACACAATTTTGACTGAAAAATTAAAGTTGAGCAAATTTTCCATTTGAGGAGTGCCAAAACTATTGCACCCAGATCAGCTGTAGACAAGAACAGAGCTTTTAATAGAAATTTTAAACAAGTGGGATCAAAATCCTGAAGCATTTCTTTGAAGCTTTCTAAAAGGATTTGAAACATGGCTTTAGCATCATGATTTTGAAGACAAAGCACAATCAAAGCTAAGGCTACCAAGATGTGGAAGTGGTCCAGTCAAAGCAAAAGAGGACCAGTCAAGAGCAAAGGTCATGGCAATAGTATTTTGGGGATGTTCAAGGCATTTTGCTTGTTGACTTTCTGGAGGGCTAAAGAACAATAAACATCTGCTTATTATGAGAGTATTTTGGAGAAAGTTAGCCAAAGGTTTAGCAGAAACACACCCAGTAAATCTTCACTAGAGAGTCTTTCTTTGCTATAACGATACACTTGTTTATTTCACTCATCAAACAAGGACAATTTTGTGAGAGTTTTAATGGGAAATCATTAGGCATCCATTGTACAGTCCTGATTTGGCTCCTTCTGACTTCTTTTTTGTTTCCTAATCTTAACAAATCCTTAAAGGGCACCTATTTTTCTTCAGTTAAGAACAAAAAGATTGCATTGACATGGTTAAATTCCCAGGCCCCACAGTTCTGTAGGAATGGACTACTGAACGGCTGGTAGCATTACTTACAAAAGTGTCTTGAACTTACTGGAGCTTATGTAGAGAAACAAGGGTTATATTCTTTATTTTTATCATTTAATTCCATTTTCCACAAATGTTTTCAAGTTTTCTTTATAGCCACCATCTCCCCAAGATAGCAGATTATATACAAATGCACACAGTCACATATCTATTATCAAACAGTCCTCTCTAACTCACAGGACCTAGCATGGGGATATGTATACGGTAGACATTCAAACAGGGCTTGTTGATTACAGTAAAGCCAAGTCCCAGTTTGTATAGAAAGTCACATCCAGAATTGGAGAACTCTGGGGTTGGTATCTCATTTGGGAGAAAATGCAAAATAAAAAGAAGGGCCAGTAGCATATGACAAACAAAGAAAAATATGCATGCCCCATGCGTGCTCATCATACACCTTACTCTCTGCGGGAATTTTGCAGGAATCTCTGACTCTCACATCTTTAATTACAAGTCCATAAAGATAGATGCTGCTGCTGCTTCCTCCTCCTTAAAGAATTTGTTATGGGATTTTTAAGGGAGAACTGGGAACAGGGGCAGAAGCTGGATCACAGGCCAGGAAACCAGCATTAGGGACTGGATTAGTTTGCTAGGGCTGCCATAACAAAGTACCACTGGGTGACTTAAACAGCAGAAAGTCATTTCTTCACAATTCTGGAGGCTAGAAATAGATCAAGGTGTCAGCAGGGTTGGTTTCTTCTGATGGCTCTGTCCTCGGTCTGCACATGGCTGCCTTTTCCCTGTGTCCTCACATGGTTTTCCTTCTGTGCATATCTGTACCCTAATATCTTCTTGTTATAAAGACACAAGTCATATTCAATTAGGGCTCATTCACATGGCTTCGTTTTTACTTAATTATCTCTTTAAAGACACTGTGTCTAAACACAGGCACATTCTAAGGTACTTGGGGTTATAACTTCAACATGTGAATTTAGTGGGACACAAATCAGTCCATAATAGGGACTTAGGGCCCCCAGAATGGGACTAGAGGATGAAAGCAGAGCAGTGACTAGAGCTCCTAGTAGGTTATTTCATGGACTCAATCAGGGCCACAACTAAAGACTCATTGGTTTTACCGCAGCAACTGGGGACCAGCAAAAGAGATGTAAGCACACAGTGTTAGTGGCCAAACTAGGAGATATGTGGTTTCCAAACTGCTCTTCAGGATTCTCATCTTGTAATAAGTGGAAGTCAATCAAGATGATGCCCACACTCACCTGCTGGATAAATAGATGGTGAGGCTGGGTGTAGGAGTAGGTACTTCAGACCTTGGTAACAGGCATAGGGTACAGGGAATATGACATCACTGCACCAGGAGTTAAGGGCTTGTTCAAAAGCATTAAGGCCAAAGCAGAGAGAGACCATAAGAGAGAGGTGAGGGTGCCCATGTAAAGAGCTGGCACTTGGCCTGGCAGGCTGATCAAGTAGGTGTAGAGGCAGAGCCAGGGGACATTCCCCAGGCAGCAACACAGTAGAGAGAGAGCTTTTCGTAGGCCACATGTGACCAGCCCTGTTGGAGCCCAGAGAGTTTTGAAATCTGGAGAGCTGGTTCAGAGGAAGTGGCAAGGCTCAGATACCATGAAGTTGAGTGGCCATATCACTAATTATTTTCAAGGACTTACATCTCCTTTTCAAGACCAAGAAGTCTGCTTAATGAAAAGATGGTGGAGTTGATGATAGCTTTGAGTTGGTGAAGATTATCAGGCCAGGTAGAATCATAGAATTTTAGAAATGGAAAGATTTGCCTTTACCGCAGGGGTCCTCAAACTTGAGCATGCATCAGAATCACCTGGAAGACAGGTAAAACACAGGTCACTGAACTTCTAATCCACTAGGTCTGGAGCTGAGCCTGAAAAGTCACATTTCTAACAAGTTCTTAGGTAATGCTGATGCTGTTGGTTCAGGAAACACACTTTGAGAACCACTGCATTAAATGCATGGTTTTCTACCCTGGATGCACATTAGAATCACCTGGGAAGCTTAAAACAAAATAAAGCAAAACAAAACAAAACCCAAGCCCAGGCTACATTCCAGAGCAATTGAATATAAATTACTAGGCATAGGATCATGGCGTCAGAACTTTTCATAGCTTCCTAGGTGATTGTAATATAGCCACGCTTGAAAACATGTAGTTTAGACAAAAGATTTCTTAGTACATATTTGGTTTAGTGGAAAACTATTTGGACATTGGCTAGTCGCATGTATTACGTAGTAAGAATACTGCAAAGTTTAGTATCTCAGGTTGCCATGTAAAGTTGTCTGTCTGTGAGATGGAACAGCTACCAATCTCCAGTCCTGCACCTTGGGGCAATTAGAGATAGAAAAAAAACCCAAGGCCATTTACCAGCATTGAAGGGTCATGTAATGCGTGCCACTGAGAGCAAAATCACTACCAATTTTGGCAGCGGGGATGTTATTTGCTGCTTAGCACTTACTCTACAATCACGGTGCTGCAAACCAAGAAATAAATACGGTTTAGTGATGTAGAGAGCAGTAAATAGCACGTAAGGAGCGAGAATTGCTTTAATTTCCTCTGTGCTAGTCCCAAAGTCAGCAAATGGTCTTGAGCCCCTTAAAGGGGGCAAAGGATTTGGGAGACCGGCTTTGGCTACTGGTGGTTTTCAATTTGATTTTCTTTTACGGGTTGAAAAAAGCCCCCAGAGAGAGGTATTCATGCGAAAGTTAAACGGAAAATTAATAGAACATTAGGAATCGAATTTATTTTCTTCGCGACCCAGTGTCGCACTTGCTTTTGGTGGTTTACTGAGCTCCCTTCCCTCCTGTTCTTTCTCCCGTCCCCCTTTTGGTCAGATCTCTACAATCTTCTCTTTGGTTACCTTCTAAAAAGAGCTGGTTTAGGTCCATCTAGTGGGTTTCACTTCTATTGCTGATGAATTACGTAGGTGCAAGCATGTGATGAAATTTGTGCTGGGGAAGAGGAAAGGTGACTTGATGACTCAAAGGAAGCCAGCAGAGAGATAGGATGTCTTTTTACCAGATGTGGTCACGGCTCCTCAGTCACCATCTTGGAGCTTTGAGGGGCGCTGCACTGAGGACAAACGCAGAAAGATGATCCTGTAGAGCCAGTGAATTCACTGTCCCTGGAGAATCTCTTGTTATATGAGATAATAAATGCCTTATTGTTTAAATAAGTTGAATCAGGGTTTCTTATTCCTTGCAGCTGAAGGCACAACTGACACATTTAGTTTCCTGAGTATGTTGGTGGGAGTTAAGCCCAACTCAACATTGCCAAGATGGAAAGATATTATAGAAAAGCCAATATATCACATCACCATACTGCTTTACAATTCCTTATAGAAACTGTTCTTTAATTTAAAAATAACTTCCTGTCCTACATTTTACTTTTATTTTTCTTTCCATTTAAGTTAATCTTAGCAATTATCTTGACAGATTTAAGGTAAAGTACTTCATTCATGTAACAAAATTTGACTGACAGTTTTAATGTGGGGAAGAGGTTTAGATGTGACTTTAGCATTAATAAGCTTTTAAGCTTTACATAGTACAAGCCAAACACACGTTTAGAAAAATGGATCCAAAACCATGAAAGTCTCCCTAAGTGTTACCAAGAAAAATTGTCTCCAAAATTAGTCTTAGTTGCTGTTAATATTTTTTTTTTTACAGTTTTCACATTTATTTTTTTGAAAAAACTTTTTCAGGGTGTTATTTATATACAATAAGATGTGCACATTATAAGTGTACAGTTTAAGTTTTGACAAATGTATATATTCATGGACCCCTAACCCAATTCTTCACCCTAGAAAATTCCCTTTTTTTCTTTTGGGGTCAATCCCTTCTCTTCATCCCTCCCTGCCCCACCTTATACCAGGTAACCAGTATGTCACTATAGATTACTTAGGCTGTTTCTATGACATAATATAATCAAACACATAGTACTCTTGTCTATGGCCACACCACCCTCAACGTGCTCGATCTCAGAAGCTAAGCAGGGTAGGGCCTCGTTAGTACTTAGATGGGAGATAGTACTCTTTTCTGTCTGGCTTACTTCTCTCAGCACATTTTTACTGAGAGTTTTCCATGATGCTGAGTGCATCATTAGATGGTACTTTTTAATTGCTAATTAGAATTCTATTGTATAAATATACCATAATTTGCTTACCATTTACCTGCAAAGGATATATAGGTGGTTTCTAGCAGTTGGCTGTTAGGGGCAAACCGCTTTACATTTGTGTACAAGTTTTTGTGGGCATATTTTTTTCTGAGTCACACAGTAAGTCTACATTTAACTTTGCAAGAAACTGCGAAACTCTTTTCCAAAGAAGTCCCTCCATTTTATGTTCCAATCAGCAGTGTGTCAGAGTTCAGACCAACATTTAGTATGACCAACATTTAGCCTTTTTATGGTCAGTCATTCCAGTGAGTGAGACATGATATCTCATAGTGGTTTTAATTTATATTTCCCTGATAACCAATGATGTTCTGTCTCTTTTCATTTTTTTATTTGTCATTCATTCATATATCATCTTTCTAAAGTCTTTGTTCAACCCTTTGCTTTTTTAAATTGGATTGATTGTCCCCTTATTATTGACTTGTAACAGTGTTACATTTTAGGGACAAGTCCTTTTCCAAGTATATATGTAGCAAATATTTTCTCCCAGTGTATGGCTTTCTTTTTATCCATTTTCTTAATGATGTCTTTTGGAGAGCAAGAGGCTTAAATTTTGGTGAAATCCAAATTACCAATTTTTAAAATAGTATTGGGTGCCTTTTTTGTGCTCTAAGAAATCTTTGCCTACTATAGAGTCAGGAATACTTTTTTCTAGAAGTTTTCTTCTAAGGGATTGATATCGAAAGAACCTTTACAACTCAATAGAGGAAAAACAAATAACCCAATTAAAAATGGGCCAAAGACCTGAATTTCTTCAAAGAAGACATAAAAATTGCCAACAGTTACATGAAAAGGTGTTCGACATCACTAATCATCAGTGAAGCGCTAATTAAAACCACTGTGAGTTATCACCCCACATCAGGATGGCTGTTACCAAAAGGATGGGAGGGAAATGCTGGCAAGTATGTGGAGAAAAAAGAACCCTTCTACACAGTTGGTGGAGAAATAGATTGGTGCAGCCATTATGAACAATAGTATAGAGGTTCCTAAGGAAATTAAAAATAGAGCTACCACAAGAGTCTGTAATCTCTCTTCTGGGTATATACCCAAAGGAGATAAAAATCACAACCTCGTGAAGATGTCTGCACTTCAGTGTTCATTGGAGCATGTTCATAATAGCCAAGATATGGAAACAATTTAAGTGTCCATTGCTGGATGCAGGAATAAATAAAAAAGTATGATGTGTGGATGGGCAATGGGATATTATTCAGCCTTCAAAAAGAATGAGTGCCTGCCATTCGCCACAACATGGATGGATCTGGAGGACCTTAAGCTAAGTGAAATAAGCCAGACACAGAAAGAAAAATATCACACGATTTCACTTATATGTTATAGTGAATCCTTACAATTTTATGTTGCCTCGACTTGACATCCATTTTGAATGCAGATTTAGCTTTCTCGTGCAAGAGACAGGGCTCAGTCACCCTGGACACAGTTTCCAGTTCTACACCACACCAAAATGGTGTAAGCCAGAGGCCAGAGGTAAGAACTTAGAGGTGAAAAAGAAAAAAAAAAAAAAAAAAAGAACTTAGAGATATCTCTCCCACCTAGCAGCTAGCAGACTGGGCTCTCCACTTTTTTGCTGCTTCCTTTAAAGGAACCATTTAGACATTTGCCCATGAACTTAGCATAACTGCCACCCCATTCCCACCACATACATGCCACCCCATACATGGTTAGCCATCAGCTCTCTTCCCTCTCCCTGCTTATGCTCCTCAACTGGGGTGTGTGTGTATTTGTGTGTGTGTGTGTGTGTGGTGCCTTCAGACATGTGGTACTCTCCCCAGGATGTGTAAGTACTACTGGCTCTTAAACTTTCACATTGTGGGTGTGTTGCTGAAGCCATGCCCACAACCTGAACCCTGAAAGAGTGTCCACCTTGAAGGGACCCAGGCAGGTGATCTTCTGTGGCTTCTGGGAAATGGGGAGATGTAGGTCAAAAGATACAAAGTTGTAAATATGTAGGATAAAGAAATCTAGAGATCTAATGTACACATAAGGACTATAGTTAATAAAGTTGTGTTAGATTTAAGCTGCTCTTGTCACATGACAAAAAGTGAGATGATAGCTATGTTAATTTGCTTCACTATAGCAACCATTTTACTATTTATATGTATTCATAACATCATGTTGTAAACCTCAAATATATACAATAACATTTATTTTTTTTTAAAGTTTCTTCTAGAACTTTTATGGTTTAGCTTCTATATTTAGATCTACTAGCCATTTCAAATTAAATTTTGTATATGTGATTATATAAGGGTTAGGATTCATTTTTTAAAATTTGAATATCTAGTTGCTTCATTACCATTTATTGAAAAGAATATCCTTTGGACTATGTTGGCAATTATGTGAAAAGTCAACTGAACATATATATGTGGATCTATTTCTGTGCTCTCTATACTGTTCCATTGATCTATTATTCTGTTCTTATGCCAGTATCAGTCTTCCTGGATCACAGTAAGTATTTATAATAAATCCTGAAATCGGGTAGTATAATTCTTCCAACTTTGTCTTTTTCAAGATTGTTTTGGCTATCTTAGCTTCTATGCATTTCCATTTAAATCACAGAACCAGCTAGCTGCTGAAATTTAAATTGGAATTCACTGAATCTATCAATCAATATGGGGAGAATTGACATCTTAACAATATTGATTCTTCTACTCCATGAACATGGTATATTTCTCCATTTACTTAAACTTTCTTTTAATTTCTGTCATTGATATCATTGTATTTTTCAGTATATGGATTTATATACCTTTTTCATTAAATCTATTCCTAAGTATTTGATGGTTTTCGATGCCATTGTAAAACTAGTTTTCAATTTTTTTGCTTATATACAGATAAAATTTTTATATATTGACCTAGTGTCCTATATCTTTGCTAAATTCATATTTAATATAAACATTTTTATACAAAAAGGATAGTTGAAATAAAATTAAGCACCCATTTACCCACCCAACCCAGAGGCTATAATTAACACTTTGCTATATTTTCTTTAATATATATATATATATCTCCATTAATTGTTTTACCTTATTTACCTTATTATTTATATTTTAAAGTAAGTTGCAGATATCAGTACACTTCATTCCAAACACTTCAGCATGTGTATCATTAACTGGAATTCAATGACCCTTTATATATTTTTTGTTTTAAGTAAAACCTACCTGAAGTGAAATGTATAAATCTTAAGTGTACTGTGCAATACCTTTTGGCAAGTGCATAATACCTATGTTCCTTTATGTCCCTTCTAAGTCAATCCCTGGTCCCACATACCTAGAAGCAACTGCTGTTCTGACTTTTTAAAAAAAGCTATACATTAGTTTATACTATTTTAGAACTTTCTACAAATGCAATCAGGTATAAGGTACTCTTTTAGGGAAAGTTTCTTTCAATCAGCATGATGTTTTTGAGTTTTACCCATGTTGTTGCATACATCTTTTTAAAAAAATTGCTGATAGTATTTCATTGTATGAAACACCACAGTCTGCTTACTCATTCTCCTATTAATGAGTACTTGTGTTGTTTATTGTTTTGGTACTATGAGTAAAACTATTAGCATTCTTGTACAGGTTTTTTTTTTTTTTTCCATGAAATATGCTTTCATATATTCCTTGGGTGAAAATCCAAGAGTAGAATTGCTGAAATAGGCGTATTTTGGTTATATGAGAAACAGCCAGGCCCATTTTCCAAACCGGTTTTAACATTTGACACTCTCCCCAACAATGTATGGAATTCGAGGTTGCATTACATCCTTGCTAACATTTGGTGCTGTCAGTCTAATTTTAGCCATTCCGGTGGGTGTGTAATGGAATCTCATTGTGGTTTTAATTTACATTTCCCTAGTGACTAATGATGTTGAGCTCTTTTTCATGTGCCTTTTCTCTTTGTGAAGTCTAAGTTTTTGCTGACTTTTAAAAGCTGGTTATCTTTTTTTTTTTACTGAGTTGTATGAATTCTTTTATTCCCTGGATATCAATACTTTGTTGGAGATATGTTTTGCAAATATCTCCTCCCAGTTTTTGGCTTGCCTATTGTTTTTTTTTAATGGCATCTTTGGATGAGCAGAATTTTAAATTTTTTGATGAATTCTGATTTATTAATTTTTTAATATTCATTGTTATTTGTGTTCAATCTAATGTATCTTTGCCAGATCCCAAATCATAAAAATATTGTTCTATATTTTCTTCTGGAAGCTACTACTGTCAGATTTTAAATTTAGGTCTATGATTTATCTCTAATTTTTTTTTACACAACATGAAGTAGGGGTTGAGTTTCTTTCTTTTTTTTATTCCTATAGAAATGTACATTTATTCTAACATCATTTGTTGAAAGTCTTCTATTTCCCCATTGAATTGCTTTGGCACCTTTGTCAATCAATTGTAATTGTGAATCCATTCAGAGATCTATTTTCTGTTATATGATGTATTTATCTATTTTTATGCCTTTACTATATACTCTGTTGATCACTGTAAATTTATAAGTCCTAAAGTCAAGTAGTATAAAGCCTCCAACTATTTTAAATTTATTTTTATTTCTGTATGAATATTAGAATCAGCTTGTCAATTTCTGAAAAGAAAAAACCGATGAGACTATACAGCACCTCTTTTATTATCCTGGGTAGAGCTGGGACCCATTCTACTAAGTGAAGTATCACAAGAATGGAAAAACAAGCACCACATGTACTCACCATCATATTGGTTTTAACCAGTCAACACTTAAGTGCACATACAGTAATAACGTTCATCTGGAGTTGGGCAGATGGGCGGGGGGAGGAAAGGATGGGCATACACACACCTAGTGGGTGTGGTGAGCACTGTCTGGGAGATGGACACGCTTGAAGCTCTGACTCAGGTGGGGCAAAGGCAATATACATAACCTAAACATTTGTACACCCATAATATACTGTAATAAAAAAAAATTAAAGAAAAAAAGAGATTGCTTTGACTGTGTAGATCAGTATGGGAAGAATTGATATCTTAACATTGTGTCTTCCAGTCCCTAAAGAGGGGATATCTCTTCGTTTGCTCAGGTTGCTTTTAATTTATGTCACCAGTATTTTCCATTTTTCAGGGGACATGTTTTTTCATCTTTTGTCAAATTTATTTCTAAGTATTTTATGGTTTTGATGCCATTATATATGATTTTAATAATTTTCTTTCAAATTGATGATAGCTAGTATATAGTAACATAATTGAGTTTTGTACATTGACCTTGTATCCTGCAAACTTGCAAAATTTACTTACTAATCCTAGTAGGTTTTTTGTAGATTCCTTAGGATTTTCTTCATAGACATTATGTCATTTGCAAATAGATAAAATTTTGCTTATTGTTTTCCAGCCTGTGTGCCTTTAATTTCTTTCTCTTGTTTTATTGCACTGGATAAAATGCCAATACGATGTTGAATAGAAGTGGTAAAAATTAGCATAGCTTTTTCTTAATATTAGAAAAAATTGTTTAACCTCTCACCAATAGTTACTGTGTTAGCTGTAGTTTTTGTTTGTTTTTGTTTTGTAAGAGGCACCTTTGTTAGGTTGATGAAGTTCCCTTTTATTCCTAGTTTGGTGAATTTTTATCATGAAATGATGCTGAATTTCTTCAATCTGTAAATATTGAGACAACCATAGGTATTTCTCTTTTATTATATTAAAGTGGTCATTTGTATTGATTGATTTTCAAATGTTAAACCAGTGTTGCATTTCTGGAATAAACTGCACTTCATCATGATGTAGTAGTCTTTTTTGTTGCTATATTCTATTTGTTAGTACTTTTAGAAACATTTTTCATTTATATTTATGAGTAGTATTGACTTAAAGATTTTGTTTTATTTTTTGTTGTAATGTTTTTCTCAGGTTTTGATGTGCTATAAAATGAGTTGGAATATGATTGTCTTTCTTTACTTTTAAAAATACTTTGTATAAGATTGATATTATTTCCTTTTTATTTTTAATTATTATGGGTACATACTAGTTTTATGCCTTTGTAAGGTACATGTGATATTTTTATATAGGCAAACGATGTGTATTAATCAAATTAGGGTAGTTGAGGTATCCATCGCATCAGGATAATTTATCATTTCTTTGTGTTAGGAACATTCCAGTCCCACTCTTTTAGCTATTTTAGAGTATTACTTATTGTTGATTATGGTCATTTTGTTGTGCTATCAAATATTGTGCATTCTAACTGTCTAACTGTATTTTTGCCCCATTAACCATTCCCACTTTATATCCCCCTCCCTTATACCCTTCCCAGCCACTTGGAACCATCATTCTACTCTCTGTCTCCATGAGATCAATTGTTTTTAGTATTTAGCTCCCACATTTGAATGAGAACATGTGAGATATGTCTTTCATGCTTAGCTTATTTCACTCTCTACATCCTGGCTGGCATTGGTTATTGCCTGTCTTTTAGATGAAAGCCATTTTAACTGGGGTGAGATGATATCTCATTGTAGTTTTGATTTGCATTTCTCTAATGACTAATGATGTTAAGCATTTTTCATATGCCTGTTAGCTATTTGTATGTCTTCTTTCGAGAAATGTCTATTTAGATCTTTTGCCCATTTTTTAATTGGATTATTTAATTTTTTCTTATTGAGTTGTTGGGGTTCCTTATATATTCTAGTTATTAAACCATTGTCAGATGGGTAGTTTACAAATATTTTCTCCCATTCTGTGGGTTGTCTTTTCACTTTATTGATTGTTTCCTTTGCTGTGCAGAAGCTTTTTATCAAGCTTTTAGCATGATATGATCCCATTTGTCCAATTTTGCTTTGATTGCCTGTGCTTTGTGGGTATTTGGTATTATTTCTTCCTTAAATATATGATGAGTTCAGGTGGGAACCATTTGGACTTGGAATTTTCTTCAGTGTAGGATTTTGATTACAACATTATTTTTATTAGTAGACCTAGAAATATTCAGATATTTTTATTTCTTCTGGAGTCAGTTTTGGATAACTTGTGCTTTTAAAGAAATGTATCAAGTTCATCTAAAAAGGAAGAACAAAAGCTTAAGTGCAAACAAATAAGTCATACATATAAACACACAAATCAGTGAAATAGAAAGCAGACACATGAACAGGAAATGAGCAAATCCAAAAGTTAGCTCTTTGAAGGATTGATAAACTTGATAAATCAGAAAGAGAACGCAAATTATGATCATTGTGAATAAAAGAAAACATACCACTATAAATCAATGGACATTAGAAGGATTATAAAGACATGTGATGGGTTATACCAAAAATCTGACTTAAATTTGCTCTTAAATTTTGGTCCTTGATCCATTTTAAGTTAAATTTTGTATATGGTGTAAGGTATGGTTTCAACTTCATTCTTTTGTAAGTGGATATTTCCCAGAAGTATTTATTGAAGCAACTGTCCTTTTTGCATTGAATGGCCTTAGTACCCTTGCTGTCAGAGCTAATTTCTGGATTTTCTATTCTGCTCCATTGGTCTGTATCTCTATCCTTATATTAGTACACACTATTGTGAGTACTGTAGTTTTGTAGTGAGTTTTTGGGTAAGTTTGAGTCCTCTAACTTTGTTCTTTTTCAAAATTGTTTTGGCTATTCAGGGTCTCTTGAAATTCTATATGAGTTTTAAGATGGGTTTTGCTATGTCTGCTATTTAAAAAAATGCTATTGGGATTTTGATAGGGATTGCACTGAATCTGTTGATCATTTTGGGGAGTATTGTCATCTCAACATTAAGTCTTCCAATACATGATCAGAAAGTGTCTTTCCATTTATTTAGGTCTTCCTTAATTTTTTTTCAGGAATATTTTGTAGTTGTCAGTGTACATGTCTTGCACCTCCTTGGTTAAATCTATTCTTAAGGATTTTGGTTTTTTGATGCTATTTTAAAGGTAAGTGTTTTCTTAATTTCCTTTCATATTGTTCATTGCAAGTGTATAGAAATACAACTGATATTTGTGTGTTGGTTTTGAATTTTGCAACTTTGCAGAATTTGTTTATCAGCTTTGTCAGATTTTTTGTGGATTTTTAAGAGTTTTCTGCATAAAAGATCATGTCATTCATGAGCAGAAATAACTAGGAAGAGAAGAAAAGTTCCTTAACCTGATAAAGGCTATATATATATATATATCCCACAGTAAACATCATAGTCAATGGCAAAAGACTGAAAACATTCCCCCTGGTCAGGAATGAGACTAGGAAGAAGTACTTCCATTTTTAACTTCCACTTCTGTTTAACATAGTGCAGAAATTCCAGCCACAGCAATTAGGCAGAAAAAAGAAATAAAAGTTATTCAAATTGCAAACAAAGGTGTGGTTGGTGTTAAGTCTACTATCTTGTTTACTTTCTAATCATCTTTTCTAATTTTTGTTCTTCTGTTGCTTTTTTTATGTTTTCTTTTGGGATAATCACACAAATTTAGTGTTCTATTTTATTTTATCTATTGGCTTTTACCTATAATTTAAAGTTTGTATTTGTTTTTATAGAGCAAACAATAGATATGTTAATTTATGAAAGTCTATTTGCAGTCACTATTGTTCTGTTTTCTCCTTCCCACTTCACACCTGATTTATCACATTTTTTACATTCCCAATACTCACTTCACAACTCTCACTTTTCATTTCCCACTTGCTTCACACTTATTTTTTGCTTTACAAATATGATAATGTTATAGCATTATAATTCCATTTACCTACTTTTCCTATCCTTTGTATTACTGCTGTCATATCTTACTTCCACATACTTTATACTTTATAAACCCCACCATAAAATGTTGTTAGTTTTACTTTAGTCAGTTGTCTTTTAAGGAATTCTTTAAAAGGACCATTGCATAATCTTTTGTGTTTATCCATCTAGTTGCAATTTCTAATTACCTTTTTTCCTTTCTATATATTCAAGTTTCTTTCAGCTATCATTTCCATTTAGCTGAAAGAATGTACAGTATATAGAATTTCTTGTAAAGCAGTTCTGCTGCTACAAATTCTCTCAGCTAGTATTTATACAAAAAATGTATTTCTTTCTCCATCATTTTTCAAGAATATTTTCACTGTATAAACAATTATGAACATTACTTTTTACTTTAATCACTTTCAAAATGTCATTCCAATGTCTCTGGCCTCTTTTGCTTTTGACAAAGAGTCATTATCATTTTCATATTTGTTCCTCTGTATCTGTTTTATCTCCTGTGTCTTTTTTTTCTCCAGATGCTTTCAAAATTTTCTTTTCCTTTTTGATATTAATAAACGGTCTATTATGTGCCTATATGTAGTTTTCATTGTACATATTCACTAACAGATAATTGAACTTCTTGAATCTTCAGTTTGATGTTGTTCATCAATTTTGAGAAAATTCTAGCCATGATTTCTTTAAAGATATAATCTACCTCATTTTTATTCTCTTCTCCTTCTGGATCCTCTATAAGATGTTTGTTAGGCTGCTTGATATTATCCCATGGATTCCACAGACTCTGTTACCTTTTATCTGTCTGTTCTTCAAATCAAGTACTTTCTCTCAGTCCATCTTCAAACTCATTTAGTCTTTGTCTCCTCCAATCTGTTGTTTAGCCCATCCAGTGAATTTTTCATTTTATTCATCGTATTTTTCAGAATGTCCATTTGCTTTTTAATGTTATGTTTTATAGAGAAATGCTCAGATTTTAAGCATGTCATTCAATCAGTTTTCATGAGTTCTCATCAAGATTTAGAATATTTCCATCACTAGGTAGTTCTCTTGTGTCCCAGTAGTATCATCCACCGCAGTAGTATCCATTAGTTATTCTAGAATATCATATAAATGGGATAATGCAACATGGATTTGTGTGTATGTGTGTTAAGATGCTTTCACTCAGCATATTATTTTTGAGATACCTCTATGTTGTTGCATGTAGCATTGTTACATTTCTTTATTTCTGAATAATTGTCAATTGTAGGAGTATGTCACAGTTTATTCTTTTATCTAGTGTATCTACTGATGGATATCTAGAATGTTTCTAGATTTTCTCTTATTTATGAAATAGAGAATAAAGCTGCTACAAACATTTTCATATTAGGCCTTTTGTGGATATAAATTTTAAATTCTTTTGGATCAATCCATAAGAATAGAATTTCTGGGCTATAAGGTAGATGTATGTTTAATTTTTTTAATTAAATATTTTATTTTAAGGTAATTATAGATTAACATTCAGTTTGAAGAAATAACACAAAGAGATTTCATGTACTCTTCATCCAGTTTGCCCCAATGGTAACATCTTGCAAAACAATAGTAAAATATTACACCCAGGATATGGGCATTGATGCAGTTAAGACACAGAACAGCCCATTCACCACAAGGATTCTTCATGTTTCTCCTCATTTACTATGTCATCCACCCTCCTCCTTCCTGCTCAGCCCCTGTTCCTAACCCCTGACAACAACCAATCTGTTCTCCATTTCTATATTTTTAATTTTAATAATATTACATAAATTAAATCATACAATATGTAACATTTTGGGATTGGCTTTCTTCACTCCACATAATTTTCTAGCATTCATCCAAGTTGTTGCATGTATCAATTGTTGATTTTTTAAATTGCTGAGTAGTCATTCATCTGTTTAATTTTAAAGAAAGTACAAAACAGTTTTCTAACATGGTTATACCAGTTTACATTCTCAACATCAATTTACTTCTTATTTTTAGATTCAATTTCTTCAGTGAGATTTTTTTTGTCTGCTCACTCATTAAGACAATATATTTCTTTAATTGTTTGAACACATTTTATTTTAGTTCTTCAGATATATTTATAATAGTGACTTTAATATGTCTATCTGCTACACCTCTATCTAGGCCTTGTTAGGTTTCGTCATATTGACTATTTTTAATTTCTTGATTATGGGTCACGTTTTCCTGTGTCTTTGCACGTACAGTACTTTTTATTATATTCTGGATGTTGTATATGATATTGGGTTCTGTTGTCTTCCTCTGAAAATTGATGATTTTTGTTCTAGTAGCAACTTCAATTACTGGCTGATCATCTTATATTATGTAAACTTGCTTTATGTTAGTATTTTCTTAGGGTCGATCTTAGCAAAGCCCAAGATGTTTCTCAAGCTCACTTTACTTGGTGGGTGGTGAATCTTGTCAGGATTTGGTTTTATCCTACTGTAGAGGGATCAAAAGTGGGACTTGCTATAGGATATGGTCCTTACACTTATGGTACAGCTTTTCTGATGTTTCAGCTAGATGTCATATGAAATAACATGGTGTTAAAGAGATTTCCACACTCTAGCTAGGTAGACAATTCAAGTTTCCCAGAACTACTCAACGTCTGGTGTGTCTGTTACTCTCTTAACCCTACAGCAATGGCTCTCAAAGTCCCAAGTCGTTACACCCTGTGTCCTTGGCCAAGGGCTTGTAGGGAACCACATACAGACTTCTGGAGCTCTCACTGGGCCCATTCGCATCCTCTCTGATGCCCTGTCTTGCACATTCCAGCCACTCCAGCTCCTCTAAACTCTGATCTGTGTCTCTTCACTTCACTGGAACCACCATGCTTATCCCAGATTCTAGCTCTTTGTACCACAAATGGAAAATTATCCCTCAGTGGAGGGCTCGTTTCATTGTGGTGTTCCCCTTGTGAATTACCCAGTGCTTTAGGATCATAGTCTTGCATTGCTTGTTTTCCAATATCTAGAATATTTGTTCAGTTTTGCGGTGATTTAATATAGGGGGCTAGTCTGGTACCAGCTATTCAGTCATATCTGGAAGTGAAAGCTCAGAGTTCACATTTCTAACTCTTATTTCACATATTAAGTAGTCAATTTGATTTATATAAAATCTTATCTATTTGTGGGGTGGGGGTCAGAGTATAAATTGCTGGCTAAATGATAATGCTCAGCATGTAATTCAAATTATATACTTTTAGAATTTTGAAGTTAAAAGGAATGTTTTTGTGATCATCGAGTTTAATTTTTTCCTATAGTGAATAGAAAACAGGTCCAGAGATATTAAGTGATTTACTCAAGGTTGCACAGGTTGTTAGTGATTTAAAACACCTGCTCATAGAGGCAATAAATACCATAAAACTGTACCGTGGTAATGAGTAGAAGCTGATTTATCTTTGGACTACATATGAAAAATAAAAGGATCCCAATGCTAAGCATTTTAAGAGTGTAAAGATTGCAAAAGGAATGCTTAGCCTGGCTAAATGGCTTTCAAGTTTCCAAAATCCCTTTAGTCACACTCTTTTACATAAAGCATCAAATGTGCTAATTAGGAAAGATTCAGATCTACTAACCAAAAGGTCCCTACTAGGTCCCTACTTATACAAAAGGTCCCTACTAGGTCCCTACTTATACAAAAAGTCCCCTAAAGGTCCCTACTTACACAAAAGTATAAGCAATAAATAAAGTTCTTCAAATAATTCTGTTTTTGTCCACCAAGAAAGAGTAGCCCTTAAGAAAGAGTAAATACTGTTATTTTAACACCTTCCTCTGAATTTGACATAAAATAAAATCTGCATTGTTATCTAAATCAGTATTTTGATTTTATTTATCAGCACTTAAACACATTGAAGATAATTTAAAATTTACTTTCTAAACTGGTACATATGTGTAAATCTCAAGTTTTTGATCTTTATTTTAGTGCTGCTTTTATGAAGCTGCTTTGTAGATGATTGTTTAATGGATCAGTAGGCCCTATCTTTAAATACGCTTTTGTAAGAATGGTATGTTCTATGGAATATAAGTGCCTACAGCATAATGCAAAAGAAATGGAAGGGTATGAATTTGAACACTTTCCTAAAAGATCACTCACAAACTGCTACTATAATTTTTAAACCCATGAGAAATTAAGAACAACTGCAAGTCAATAACATTTTTTAAATACTCACTGTGTGTAGAGAACTAGATGTTCTTTTAGAAATAAAAAAATCTAATAAAGGAGAGAGAACATGGCAAAAATAACCAGTTAGAATATGCAGTGGAAAATAAACCTTATCTGAGAATAATAAAACATTGCTAAAACTAGAAATTAGGAAATGTGTAAGCCCCTCATGAAGAAGGCAACTTTACTGAAAGATATTAAAAAAGAAAGAGAAAATGAACAAATGTTCATAGATAGGAAAGCTCAATATTATACTAATGCTAGTTCCCCCACTATCAATTTTTAGGTTCAGTACAATTCAACATAATATTGCAATGGAATTATTTCTTGGACTTTGACACTATCCAGAATTAAAAGACATATTACATTGCCAAAAATAAAAAGAAATGGCAAACTTTGAAGAAATAAAAT